>JAHBCN010006098.1:0-51132 GCA_019359885.1 Listronotus oregonensis | reverse complement strand
TGTAGTAGTATTTTAAAGTATAGTAATTAAACAAAAACAAATGTATGCCAGGTAAATCTATAACTTTGGTTATTTAGTCTTAATACTTATTAGAAGCAAACGTTATTTAAGCATCAAAAATGAAATATTTGGTAAGTAAATTGATTCATAAGTCCAGAATTAAAATAATTTGTAGGCTTCCCTGGGTTAAGAAAAAAGAGAAACTTTTCTTTTCCCCTTAACTTTAATAGTGGCGGAAATTAGTTTTTTAAACTATATTTAAAGGAAAATCTACACTATGAGGTATACGTTACCGAATCATTTTTGAGAAATAACATTTAAAAAAAAGATATTTATATATTTTATTCTTTGTTACTAATAATAACACAGATCCACAAAAAAAGTAGTGTGTGCTGTGTACCAGACTAAAATTTTCTGGTGTATTCTTTTTCGCTGAACACTAATGTAAATTTAAAATTGGGGGTCAAACCGCAAAAAACGAGAAAAGACGTTATTTCCGATACTAACGATTTTTTTTTTAAATTTGAAACGTCAATATATCAAAAACTTTAAAAGATACACGAAGCTTTATGACACAAACTATGTATTTTTACAGGACCTTTAATTTAAGTTATACAGTGTGTCTACTTTAGTTGGAACCATATGAAAAACTTTTTTATCTAAACTAGCTTATCTATATATATATATATATATATATATATATATATATATATATATATATATATATATATATATATATATATATATATATATATATATATATATATATATATATATATATATATTTGTCTGTCCACGTGATTCTGAAGTTATGGCTTGAGCTAAAATCATGAAATTTGGCACAGTGGTAGTCTTTAGCAGTGGCTAGAACGTAACGAAGCCCGTTTTTGAGATTTCGCCCCGGGACAAAATAGGAGCAAAAAAGTGTTTTTTTACCGTTAGCCGTACGGAAGGCGTCTTACGGAGACAGATGCTACTTAATATTGTCTCTCGCCTGGCGGAGACAGGCTTTTCATCTAGTCTTTATTAAAAGCTCTGCATGGTCCAAAACTTAAAATGCAATCATAAGATATCAATTTTTTTAGACCGTATATGAGGTTTGTCAAAAAATATGAATTTAACTCTAGAGTAAAGTACCTTTATTAATACAGAAGAAAGTTATAAGGTAAAGTTATTTTGAATCAAAAGATATTTAAATATGAAATTACAGTTATTTAGCATGAAAATTTGAGATTGGCGATTATTTATTAATAATTTTGCTATTTTTTAAAATTTTTTCCTCACGATTTAGTAAACTTGCCATTTTTACTGTAATTTTACAAATACAAACTCACTCTAATACACAATGTTAAATATTTCATATCAGTGCATCCTAGATTCCATTAAATTGTATCAAGCCAGAACAATTAATACGTAATTATTAGTAAATAATCACAAATTCTAAATTTGTATGCTAAATAGCTATAATTGCATATTTAAATGAAACTTTTAATTCAAAATAACTTTACTTTTTAACGTTCTTCTGTATTGTAAAAAATAAAGGTACTTTACTCTTAGGTAAAATTCATATTTTTTGACAAACCTTGTATACGGCTTAAAAAATTGATATCTAATGGTCGCATTTTAAGTTTTGGACCATGCAGAACTTTTTATAAAGAATAACTTTTTTTGGAAACTTAATAATAAAAAAGTTTTCCATATGGTTCCAACTTAAGTCAACACACTGTATAACGTTTATGTCTAAATGCAATATTTTTGGAGTTATAATCGAAAAAACGAATTTTTAGGAATTTTTCAAGGTATACCCTTAGAAATATTTTAAAAATATTTTTTTTTGTTGTAAATTTTAAGTAATTTATATAAATAAAAAAAATAAGTGATTTTTAATAAAGAAAAAAACAAACATTAGACTGAGTTTTTTTATTATTTATCTTATCAAAATTTTTTATATAACTCTTTCTATAGACAATTTAGAAAGTTCTATTTTTTGTTTTATAAATATATATATATATATATATATATATATATATATATATATATATATATATATATATATATATATATATATATATATATATATATTTTTTTGATATAAAGCCGTAGTCCAAACATTCCGTGGTAACAGGTTTTTTTCCGGTAAATGTACCGGTTTTTTAGGTTTTTCCCGATTTTTTACAGTTTAACTCCCAATTTTGACTTCATATTCGTATGCAGCGGAAAAAAATACATCAGAAAATCATAGTCCTACGCCCAGCACACACCACTTTTTTTTGTGGACCTATGTTAAATATAATTTTATTTTAAACATGTCATTATTGACGGATAAAAGGTAAAAGATGACAATTTTAAAAAGGTAGGTATTTCCTATTTGCTATGCATTAAATTTTTGCCAATTTTTTTTATCGTTTATCATTTGTCTTAATATTCTATTGTGACGATTAAACAAAAATTCAGAAAAAATACCTTTGTTTATCAAAACCCCTGATTGTTGTTTTGGTTTTACAGAGTGAGTCAACGATAGAGTAAAGTTCATTATTTCATTGGTTTCAAAAGTTATGAGAAAATAGTAAATACAAAAGATGTAAAGATTCTTAGGATGCAAAATTTAAAATTATTTTAAAGTATACAGGGTGGCTCAAAAAAGCGGGACGAATAAAACATACATTTTTTTAAATGAAACACCCTATTTTTAAATTTTGTTTTGAATTCCTTTTAAAATTCTTTTTTATAAATAATAATGCATACCTAAACCTAATAGTTTTTCCAATATTTAAATTTTTCTAAAAAGAAAATAATTTTCACACTTGCAAAAAAATTAGTAGCGCCATTATTTTGAAGGTAGATCACTCATATTTGATATTAGCGTTATTGAAGATGACGTAAAAGATATATGCAACGGAATTTTAATTAGATGCTAAGGTGTTCAAAATAAACGAATATATTTGGATCATTTTAAATGAAAAATCTCGATTTTTTAAATGGCGCACCATATATATTATTATTTTTCTGAAAGATCTTACAAAAACCCACAACTTTTATTAAGTATGTCATATACCTATTTTTAATACTTTGCGATTTATTTTAACTTTTCCAATATTTACCCTTCTTTCTGTCTAAGACTATTGCTATAACATTTTTAAATTTTAAATTCACAGAAAAAGTAAATAATAATAAATACCTATTACTACAAATTAACTTATTTTTAATTATTATTATGGCGCAATAAATGTTCAAAAATATGCCCTTCTACTTGGATACACATGTTTAGTCTTTTTCGTATATTTTTTTGGGACGTTCCTTAGCATAAACGGTGTTATTCTCCTGCACGCGTCCCGAATTCTATTTTCCATATCTTCTGGTGTTGTAGGGGATTCACATAAACACGATCTTTAACATATCCCCAAAAAAAGAAATCTAGTGGTGTTGTCACATGATCGAGGGGCCATCCAATGAATCCACCTCTACCGATCCATTTCTGTGGGTAATGATTATTTAAAAATTTCGAACTTATCAAATTCTTGAAGAAGTTGAGGTAAATCATTCTGAAAAAAGTTTAAATATCTAGGCCCGTTAACTGTTTCGCGAAAAAATATGGTCCAATAACATTAAAGTGTTTTATTCACACCACACATGAAGTGACCAATGGTTTTGGTTTTGCACTTCCGACCCAGACTGGATTAACTGTTGAATAATAGTGCATGTAATGACGATTAACTGCACCATTACTGCGAAAAGTAGCTTCATCGGAAAACATTATTTTAGACAAAAAATTTGGATCGGCCTCTATGGCTTCATTTATAACGGTGCAGAAGTTTACCCTTTGTTCAAAATCGCGGTCTAGAAGTTCTTGGTGTAGTTCCATGTGGAAGGGATGATATTTGTGTTTTCTAGTGGTGCGGTTAACGGTAGATTGGGATGTATCCATAAGCTAGCTACTTGACGGCTACTGACCTGGGGATTATCTTGAACTTGAAGTAAAATTTCCAATTCTTTTTCCTCATTGGTAGCATTCCGGTTTACCACTTTCCGTTTTTCATATTCAATACTACCACTAGCATTAAACCGTTCCATTAAACACTGAAGAGATTGCCTAGTCGGTACACGTCTATTAGGGTACTTCGCCTTGTAAAGTCTTACTGCCAACAAAGTATTTCTTTGCGCCTCACCCAGTATATAAATCATATCAAGTAATTCAGCTTTAAGAAAATCCATACTTATTTTTTTAAAATTTACTGACACCACAATAAATTTTATGAATTTATTTACTCAGATGTCAGGTTAAAATTTGACAATGTCATTTTGTCATGGCCAACTAATGTTATAGCAATAGTCTTAGACAGAAAGAAGGGTAAATATTGGAAAAGTTAAAATAAATCGCAAAGTATTAAAAATAGGTATATGACATACTTAATAAAAGTTGTGGGTTTTTGTAAGATCCTTCAGAAAAAATAATAATATATATGGTGCGCCATTTAAAAAAATCGAGATTTTTCAATTTAAAATGATCCAAATATATTCGTTTATTTTGAACACCCTGTAGCATCTAATTAAAATTCCGTTGCATATATCGTTTACGTCATCTTCGAATAACGCTAATATCAAATATGAGTGATCTACCTTCAAAAATAATGGCGCTATCGTAATTTTTTGCAAGTGTGAAAATTATTTTCTTTTTAGAAAAATTGAAATATTGGAAAAACTATTAGGTTTAGGTATGCATCATTATTAATAAAAAAGTTGAAGAATTTTAAAAGGAATTCAAAACAAAATTTAAAAATAGGGTGTTTTATTTAAAAAAATTTTTGTTTTATTCGTCACGCTTTTTTGAGCCACCCTGTATACTTTAAAATAATTTTAAATTGTGCATCCTAAGAATCTTTACATCTTTTGTATTTACTATTTTCTCATAACTTTTGAAACCAATGAAATAATGAACTTTACTCTATCGTTGACTCACCCTGTACTGTTAAGTACTCTAAAATAAATCATTGTCGCAGACTTGTACAGTTTCATTATTTTATGCAAGATATTCGTGTTTTATCCATGACCTGTTTGATTACTAAATTTTGCTTTAGTTTAAAATATTGGTAAAAACAGGGTTTTCCATAATTAAATTCATATAAAACGGTTAATAAGGCCTTATTGGATATAGTTTTTCTTTTAAGAATTGTATAGTTTTCTTACCAACAAAAAAATAGAAAATTATCTTGTGTAAACGAAACTAATTCCGTAACTTAATTAAAAAGACATTTGAGGTCAAACCAACATTTATTTAAATGTATTAGGTAGTTTTTTTTTCATACTTTTTTAGGTTCCTTGTAATATCAATGAAATATTTTGTTGTACATTCATAGGGTGGGTCTATAAGTTTACCTTCGATACGTTTGGTTTCTTTTTATAATAAACAGAAACCAATAATTTTAATTATTAAAATGTTAAGTAACTGTAAGAGTGGTAATAAATTAAAAAAAAAACAGTTTTTAAACATGGATAATAGGATACATTTAAGTTCTCCTAAGTAATAATTTCAAGATCATCTGTCTGGTTTATGAAAAAGATAATTTCTTAAGCTTTCCAGCTTAGTGGTAGCCCTCACACTTTTAGATGTACTTTATTTAGTGAAAAAGACTTAACATATTAAAGAGCTGACGTAACTTTCTACTCCTTTTTTTTGTTCACCAGCCTTTTAGCAACTAGTGTTTAAAAAAAATGTTTTAGCATGTCAGCACATGATATCTATAAATGATCTAAAAGGCTTCTTATTTTTATCATAATATTTACAACTAAACTCTTGTTACTTTAGTAACCATTATTAGTCCTCTTATTATCTTTATCTGGATCACACTTAGTTTAGAGTTTTATAAGTTAATGCTTTTAAAAAAACCTTAATAAGGTTTTACTATAACGGTAGTGCATAGGTATAGTATAGGTATAGTGTATTTGAAATTAACCAGCTATAATGTTTTGGCATTTCAAATGTAGATTTAGGAATCAAAGCCAAATTTAACTAGGCTTTAATAAATATACTTCGATCACTGTTATGTCACTAGGGTGGTTAAATATTGAGCAGTGCATTAAAAGGGTGAACCTCGTTTTGATTTATAAAATTGAACATAACTTATAGCCTAGTTATTTAAAGTTTTATCTTGCAAAGCGTTTAAATTTTTAAAAATATGATTTAAAAACTAAACAACATTTCAATACCCCTGTAAATACAACATGGTTACAGAAAACTCTTTTTTTAATTAATTATTTTACATTGTTTTAATTTTAAAATAATTATATATATTTTATTGAATCCTTTTAAATTTTGTCTGTTTCTTGTTGGTGTAACTATCTGCTTGTCATTCGCTTTTAACCTAAGTTTATTTTAATAATGTAGTTTTGACCCATTTTATTTTAGTGATTTTAACATGTGTTTATTGTTAGTTTAAAATTATGTCTCAAGTTTTTATTAGTTATTTTAATTGTCTATTTTTTTGTACATATAATCTTTTTTAACAAACAAGGTGCACCTGACCGCTTTGTCTATAAGAATTATGTATTCTTCAGATAATAAAGCTCTATTCTATTCTATTCTATTCCATTCTATTCTATTCTATGATGGGGTTTGCCATAGTGATGCGACTCGAATAGGATTTTGTAACTCGAGTCACTCGAGCAATTTCACTACCTCACTCGAGTTATACTCGAGTAACTCGAAGTACCGGCTCGGCATAGATAAGTAAAAATGTAAAATAAAGTAGTAAAGTGACATCTAGTGGCAACAGAATCAACTCGATGCGCCGAGTTGACTCGGTAACTCGAGTGCATAGAGACTCGAGTAATATATTTTTTTTTCGAGTACGAGTTTGACAAGTTCACTCGAGTGACTCGAGTAAAAACAGAGCTCGAGTCGCATTGCTAGTTTGACATTTTAATATGTTTACTGCCTAACAAGAAACTTATAAATTATTTACGGAATTACCATATTATTGTTTATTGGTTAAAATTTTTGTCATTGTTATTTTTGTGTACGATTTTGTTTTTACCTAATAAACGTATAATTTATTTATTTATTATTTATATAAATATCACTAAAGATATTAGTTTGGACCAAAAAATCTAAATTTTTCGGTGCCTTTTATTTGCGTGTGTTCTTGCACTTACGCAACTGTAGCTTTGTGTTCTGGTGTGCATGATTTAGAAGGTATTTGTAATAATTTCAAACTGATCGAAAATTACTTTGTTAAAATGTTTAAGCTTTCGTCACTTGATTATTTGAAAAAAATAATATATTCGCTTTGTTTATCTTTGTTTTAAACAAATCTTTATCGTACAAACCCCAACTTAGAAAACAGTTATGTTATTCCAAGTAAACATACATATTATTTCTTGGGAAATGCATTGTGTATGGCTTACTAATTATATTTTCAGTTTTTAACTTATGAGTAATGCTTGTCTTAGTTTTGACAATTTAATTAAAATATTTTTTGCTTTAAAATGGCTTATAAATTAGGACTTTGGAAAAGTATTTACAATTTAGTTGGGCGGATGCCTAAACCGGAAATCGTATGTTCAAACAAAAAATATTTTGCACCTTACAATTTACCGTATTTGCCTGAATATGAGCAAGGGATTCCATGCCTTAATTTACTGAAAAGTGAAAGGCCCAGGATTTTTACTCATAAAAGGGCAGATGGATTGGTGAGGAGGGCTTAAAATAAAGCGGGAGTGTCTATGAGAAAATTAGGACGTGAATATCGTACTTTTAAGAAGACAATTTTAAGCGAATTGGCCAGAAATGGTGTAAAATATTTAAAACAAAAGAAATGTCCAAAATATACGTTAAATCAGCTGGCACGAATACCACGATGTTGCCGGGCATTAAAGCGGATCCATTTTGCAAACGAGAGAATCATTATTCTGGAAAAGTACTTTAGTTTAGGCAATTCAGAGATTAAAGGAAATGATGGTTTTTATACCGACAACAGAAGACGGCCCAAAGAACGAAAAAAGTTTTAAGTGGATCGGAATAGGAACAGTTATTGAACCAAAAAAAAAATTAAAAATATCCGGATATTAAAAATATCCGTGCCACCATGTTATCCCCCCTTTGCCGAGGCATATGCTAAAGGGGATATATTGTTTTGGCCAGACTTAGCCTCATGCCATTACGCACGAGTAACTCAAAATTGGCTAAACGCTCAAAACGTACCATTTGTACCAAGCAACTACAACACCCCTAACCTACCTCAGGCTCGTCCTATCAAAAAATTTTGCAGCCTTTTGGCTACGATGGAAATTGGGAAGCTGAAAATGAGGCATATAGTGCATATACTGCTTTGTGTCTTTTGTACAGCTTCTTATAGTCGCTAGAACAAAGACAATTATTTTGCTTTCATCAACTCCATTCAAATTTCAGAAAAGTTAAGAAACCAAGATTTAAAAAAGTTTGGGGTTATAAATCGTCTAACATGCTTTGTTTTGTAAAAGTATAAAAAATATAATATGCCAGGTAACAGCAGCAGTATAAAATTTTTAGTTTTTCTTACACAGGCTTTTCTCTTTTTTTTGGCACACTTTTCCACGAAAAAAAATATGCCTATATTAGAAGCCTAATTTAGGATGTGCTTTACTACAGGTTTGATAACCACTCTTTCTAAGTAAAAAAAATCATTACTTTGTTCTGTGGGGGTATCCTTTAGTAAATTATTTTTTTTATTTTGCTTTAAAAAAGCCTTGCACACATCCTCCAAGGCTAAATTTATTATTTCTTTTATAAATCGCAATAAAAGACACCCACGGTACGTTAGTACTTAGGCATCAGCCTTCGTGGACTGTCCCAAGATAAAAAAAAAATAAGTCATACAATAAAATAGGCGCCCGATTAAAAATTTAAAAACATAAGTAGTCTTTTATTTTTAAGTTGTTAACTTAAAATATCTTACTTCATTAATTTTTCATAAATATCAAATAAGTACAAGCTGTTATATAAAATGTCATTTCCTTTTAGGTTTTAATATCTGGATTTATCTGCGCAACCATAGTAAACGGTGGTGTGGTACCTAATGCCGGCACCACTACAAATATACAAGGTCCAAGCAGTCGCTCCAGAATCATGGGTCCTGATGGAAGTATTATTGCTGCAGAAGCACCAGGAGGCCAAATTATTCATGAAGAAACTCCAGGAGTATTTGGTCCTGCTGGTCATATTTTAGGTACAAAACGTTGTAAATAGGCATAATGAATAAATGTTGGTACATAAATATATTTGGTTTAATTTTAACATTAATAGTTTTAAAATTTTGATAAATATTCAAACTTAGTAAATTTAAATAATATTTTTTATTGACACACCTAAGTTTATTATTTAAAAATATTATGCTTATAATAGTACATCAAATATTCGATATGAACTCTTTATACTTTTTACTCATCTGTGTTGAACGCACAATTCACGTTTTAACCTGGTAATAAGTATTTTGATATTTTTTAAGTTTTTAAATGGTATTAAAAAATAATATTTTTAATTTAATCTATACGTATGAAATATAAAAAAAACCGTCTTTAAGGATTTGCGAATTAACAATTTGGTAGTACTATAACCAAATATTATGTTATAATGTATGATTAATAGATATTTTAGGCCCTGTTTTAAATAGTTGTATTTAATGTTTTCAAGTTTAAGGTATTTTAAGCAAATTGTGTTTTAATAAGCAGACTTGCCGTCTCTTTCGTTTCACAATCTGTGCCCCCACATCGAGTAAGTCATTTCTACTGAACTGGTAAACAATTTTGAGTAGGTTTTTGAGGCTCCTAAAAAATTGGTGTAACTATCCTTAAAAGACCCCTAAACATAAAAGTCAAGGTTTGGCTAAAGGGTAGCGGTCTTCTTTTAACACTTGAATTAAAAAAATTCAAGGGTTGGTAGGGGGCCGCTACAATAAAAGCTTTATCATTTCTACACAAAAATATATTTTTAGTCGACCTTTGTATCCTTCCCTTTTTTCGAGTAAAATCATTTTAAAATTATGATCCATTAAAAATAAATTACCCATAATCCTAATCGAATATTATCAGTAGTTGGCCATGTCTTGACTGATATTTGTTAGGACACGACGCTGCGTTGTACATTTTTAAAGATCTGCTTCAGAAAATTATACTAGTGGGAAATAAAATAAGACGAAACCATTTTAAACTTCTTTGGGCATTGCAAAGTACAAGCCGTAGAGCTAAAATGTGTAAGGGGGAAAGGAGGGTTTATTAAAACATCCTTTAAAGAGGTAAAGACATTTTGACAGGTTTTAAAGTAAATATTATAATTTTTATTGCAAAACAAACTTGTTAGAAATTTTTTGGACCATGTATTATAATTGTGTTATATACCAAAAAAATATTGTCAATCTAATAGATAAAATAAAGTTAATAAATTATATTAAAGTTATTCTATATTGATTATTTTTACATTTGATAAACATAATTTTATTTAAAGACGATATGTATATAATTTTGCAATATTAGGATATTAGATATGCGTATTAATAGCTTATAAAATCACCCCGTAGCTTGAAACATAAGATAGCCATGACAAATTTAAAACGGGAATCTGTTATTTTGTCAAAATTTTAAAATTAATCTAAACACTGAACATACCTCTGCTAATAATAGCAATACCAGATGTAGAAAATATGGCCAAATATACTAGTAAATTGTTATAAATAATTAAAGCATTATGCTCAAAGTGCAATTACCACTTACAAAACTGATACAAAGTTGCATTATATTAAAATAGATTACAGCTCCATAATTTTTTTAGACTCTCATCTTTTAGGCCCAGCATCCCCTTTGAGAAACCCAGCTGTCCCGGGCGTAGCAGCTCACAAGGCAGTTGATACTGCTATTGCTGGACCAGCAGGTACGATGGCAACGGGAAAATATATTGCACAAACTGCTGAAGATGGTTCTCAATCAGTAGTGGGTGGAATAGGAACTTCAAATGGTTATATGGGAACTATTGGCATAGAAACCTAATAAGTTTATTAAAATAATAAAATGTATTTATCAATATTCAGAAACAATTTTTTTGATCTTTACCTTTTGTAGAAAATTAAAAAAATAGTATGATTATATTACTATCATGTATTTTAAAAAAATTACGTTATTTAACTGCTTTTAACTGTTAAACATTTATGTGTATTAAACAAAATTGACAATTTTTGCTTTATTTGCATGCATGTTAAAGTATTAATTTGTTTTTAAAATACAATAAGTTTTATTATTACGTTGAATTTTTATTTATTCAAGTAAATTAAAAATAAATGCGACTAAAACCAAGTTTTTATGTAGTTCCATGTTGCAGCTAGTACACTGTATTAATTTTTATATACTTACAGATATTAAATAAAAAAAAACAATATCATTAAAAGTGGGTAAATCTCGTAATGTTAAATATTTAAATTCATAAGCTTTATTTTTAAAACCTTGCACCTTTAAAATACTAGAGTTAAAAATAATTTACTTTTAACACTAGTGAAAGTTAAGTCGAGTGACGAAATAAAGTAAATGTATTTTAATTAATACCTATTAGGATGTATCCCACCCGCCGTGTTCATACATCGTCGCTGTTGTTGGCCCAGTAGGATCTTTTGGAACATGCGCTAGAGTTGCTGGTTATCGGCAACTCTTGTTGCCACCATATGGAACGGGATCCGAAGCTACGATGAACACAAGGCTTTAACTCAAGGTGTTAGCATACCGTGCTGATGAGTGAATGACATCCTGTGCCTTAAACCGGTGTCCCCAACGGTGCCTCTGAGATACAGGGCGACCTCTCAGAGTATCTAGCCTTACCGCGCTAATGCGGGGCTCTGCCGTGGTGGACTATTACTTGCCTAGCTCCAAACAGAAAGCGGACAGAACAGCTTTCATAGGAAAAAAGTGACAAAAGTGCCCTGACCGAAACGGATAAACCCGTTTCGAGAGGTGCCATTCAAGGTCACAAGCAGACAAAGGTGCGCCGACCGAAACGGGTGAATCCGTTTCGTAAGGTGCCCCTGAAGTCACCGGCGCCTGTTTTACGGAAAAGGGCTAATCCATCCCGAACAAACAGGTGCTTAGGAAGGGTTTCCTGAATCCAAACAGAAGGCGGACAGAACCGCCTTTATAGGAAAAAGGGTTCCCTGGCTTTAAACAGAAAGCGGATAGGACCGTTTTCATAGGATAAGGCCGGAGATGCGGCCTGAGAAAGAACATCTGGTTTCTGTAACAAGGACCTGGTAGCTACCCACGGCACTAGACCGGGAGAGAAGGGCATGATGGATCTAATCGTCTGCTCGTCATACTATCCAGGAGACAGGGACACCAGGACACATCAGAACACATTGTGCTTGTGTCCGGTAGCGACACGAGTAAGAGGAGATGTAAAACTCTCTCCCAATCTGGTATCGGATTCATTAGAAGTCCGATCCTATTGGGAGAAATATAAAAAGGTGTGAGCCACAATAGACCGAGCGGTCGCAGTGGAGGGCGTAAAAAGTCCACTCACTTTAAACACCTACCTACCTACCTCTTAGGATGTATTGTACAATTTAAACAAATAAAAATTTTGATTTCTTGGGTTGGGTTCATCAGATATAAAAACAACGCTTTTTTTTAAAGTTGATGAAGCATATTTTGCAATAATACTTTTATATTTTGAATAGTAAAGTAATAGGCCTGTGCTACTGTTGACGAGTTTATTCACAGAAATTTATTGTCTTATTAATAGCACTAATATCCGCAACCAGGTGGTCAAAGAATAGCTAAGTCAAGTGTAAGATGATAAACAGGCGATTTTAAAAATGTCAAAAGGCAACTTCAAAACTCTGTTAATTCGACTCAGTTATGAGTAGGAGACGTCAGCTAAGAATTTTATGGAGGGTAAAAGTTTGTTGAAAACATTGTCATTTCTAGAATAAACAGTATGAAAATTGGTACGTGGGGTATTGATTACGATTAAAAATGATGAATTTTGTTTCTTTAAAATACCAATTTTGTGGTGGAATTTGTATCAAATTTTATATTTTCTTTATATTAAAATATTAGCTTACTATTTGAGAGAGACATGATTTACATAAAACAACTGTTTATATGTGACTGAAAGAAGTGGAATGTAAATTAACTATACATCCTTATTTGAGGATGATTAAACTTAGAATAAATTTTCTTAACAATAAAATCGTAGTTACAAAAAAACTGTGTCTACTAAAACATAACATGTATACTTTTATAAATTAAATAATATGCAACAAATAAAAAAGAACAAGTGCTGCCCCTAATTTATAAAATACCCATCCGCAGCTTAAATATTAAAAAGAATTCAAAGCGTTACATTCTCGCTATAGGTATCAAGATGCATTGATATTGGATTATTATTTTATATATTTTTTCAGTCTTAATATATTAAAAATAATTAAATTAAGTATCTAAGTTGAAAATTTGTTAAAAATTGTTCTGTTGAAATTTATTTATTTAATTAATTTTTTCAATAAAAAACAATAATAATATGACACGGTACTAACGACTGATAAAAAAAATAATTTTATAGCCGATTTTGCGCCCCCCCAGGTAGCTGCCCCTTGGCGGGCGCCCATCACGCCACTGCCTAAATACGGCCCTTGCTACCATATTAAAATATGTATAATGTAAAAGGTGTATATTAGCGAAATTTAAAATATACTGCATATACGGTAACTAAATTCACATCTTGTGGTGTACAATCTTGAAAGGAAGTGGCAAAGCAATATCTTGAAGGTGTCCAATCTTACCATTTTTATTTTACATTTAAATAGAAAATATTAATAGTAAGGTGTTGTTAAATAAATAAATAATTTTATTTTAGGCCATCATTGCCTTCTTCGCCTGTTTGGCCGCTACCAACGCTGGTTTGTATCACGGTCATTCAGCCAAAATCCTTCGAGGACCCAGCAGCGAGACCACCGTTGTAGAACCAGAAGGTAGCCTAATATCTGCCGTTGCCCCAGGAGGTCAGATCGTACATGAAGAGCACCCAGGAGTTGTTGGTCATGCCGCACCCGTTGTACACGCCGCACCTGTTGTACACGCTGCCCCCGCTGTAGCCTACGCTGCCAATGCCACCCCTGTAGGTTATGCTGCCCATGCCGCCCATTTAGCCTATGCTGCCCCTGTAGCCTATGCTACCCATGCTGTCCCAAGAACTGTTATAGCTCACTCTTCCGCATATGAACATGGTAACACACTTGTAGCTGGACCATCCGGAACTATCTCGACTGGCAATGCTGTTCACGCTGCTCCAGCCGTAGCATACGCTGCTCCCGTTGTAGCTCATGGTGCGTCTGTTGTAGCTCATGCTGCTTCCGTCTACGCTGCCCATGCACATGAAGGTCAATATGTTCATGACTACAGCAAAACTCTGTACGATGATGGCTCCCACAAATCCCATGTTTACGATCATTAAATCTTTATTATTTGAAATGTAAATTATTGTTTAACTATTAGATGCTACAAACTTAATGTGTAAAGTAATTAAATGAGTTATGTTGAAATGTTTAATTTTGTGTGCCACTGAGTGTTATTTTTATGTCGAAATGACAAATAAACCTATTTTAGTTGATTGCCTTAACAAGCTTGTTTTATTTTTATTTCCTAAATTCGATCAAATCAAAAGAAACAATTTTTTCCCTAAATGTCGGTTTTACATAAAATTTTAAGAAAAAATGTTCCTTCTTGTGTTAAATAATAAGTTTTTTAATATTGACAGTGTTGTTTTAACACCTTTTTTAAGTTTTACCATTATTTGCACAAAAAAGTGTTTTGACAGTGTACACATATAAAAAATGACAGACAAAAATACTTTGAATTTTTGGAAAAAATTTTAAACCATAATTATATTAATAAATAAATGGTGAGTACTTTTACCCATTGTTTTTAAGGAAAGGTGTTTTAAAGAGGTATACATTTTCTAAAGTAATAGAAATAATAGTTTTTGTAATATTTTTAAGAAAGTTAGATTAAGAAAATGCTTTTTGTAGAATAATGGGTTGAGCATAAAAAAGAAATTCCATATATGTACTTCTAAATACAACAGATATTTTGCAATAAAAAAGGTAGCTAATTGTTCTGTTTTTTGTCAATAGTAAATTTTATTTTGGCATGTAGACTATTTAGATGTTCTAGGAAGCGTTTTAATTGTTTTTCTCCATGTGGCCAGATAACAAAAGTTTCATTCACATATCGAAGCCATACTTTTGGTTAAAGTGGGGCTGTCTCCAAGGCTTTAGTCTCAAAATTCTCCATAAACAAATTCGCAAAGGGCGGGAGACATCGGTGCTCCTTTTACCATTATTTTCACACATAAAACATGACAGTATTTTTGTACAATTCAAAATTTTTTTCTTATTCTGCCTTACTTTATTAAGAGTATAGGCGCCCTCTCTCACATATCTGTGTTGAGTACCAACTTTTTACACAGATATGCGGGACCACCGGCTTAACGTGCCTTTCGAAGTACATGTGAAAGGGGTTTACTAGGCAGAATACTACACTGTGGTTTGCCATTACCTTCTGTGAGGTAACGAGTTATGAAAAATTCTAATGATTAATGCAGAAATCGAACCCGAGTCTCCACAGTGAGAGGCTGATACGCTGCCAATGCACCAGCTTGATCACCAGAATTAGGAATTGCAATTTTGGTCAATAATGTTTTAATTAAAAAAAAACCATGATTATATTATGAACTAAATGGTCAGTACTTTTGCCCAAAGTTCTTAAGAAAAGGTGTTTTTTTTCGAGCTGTTTGTTATTTTATCTTAAAGAACCCGAAATAAATATAGAAGAAGTTATACATTTTCTAAAGTAATAAAAATTTAATAATTTTTGTGGTACTTTTAAAAAAGAAGATAAAGAAAATTGCTTTTTGTAGAATACTGAATCGAGCATAAAGAGGGAATTCCATTTACTTTTAAATTCAGCAGATACATAGTAGCTTTAAAGATACACTTAATAAGAAAGAAAAATATGACTTTTCAAATACCTAATGGTCTTGTAGTCTTCGCGCCATTGTCTTATCATGAGGCGGTATGTAAAGTTGCTTGTAACGTTTAGAGCAGTGATTCTCAACCTGGGTTCCGCGGAACCCTAACATTCCGCGAAGAGACATTTGGGGTTCCGCCAGCAATAAAGAATTTAAAAAAAATGGTATCACCCCACAAGAAAATGTGATACGTAAAGAAAAAAATATTCAAAGTATCGCCCTTGCTGAATATGATTTCGGTCGAAGATCGCTATGGGATTTTATGCGTCAATTATTTGTTTGTTTTTAATTACGCGGAAGGCGGAGTCTCACGCGTCCGATTTCGGACCATCCGTGGTACGAAATTTTTTAAAATTTTGTGTCGGAAAACTTGCATATCTGATTGATCCGAATCCGAATTAGAGCATTTTAAAGGCCAACCTGTGAAAATGTAACGAATAAAAGGGGAAATAACCTAACTAAAACTTTTTTAATTTTGCGATTTGCAATTATCGTTATAAAAACAGATATTTTTGTTAATTCTTAGCGGAATTAAAATAATATTTAATGGAAGAAGAGAAAGTGGTTGTTGAGTATAAGGCAAATTCAGGTTAAGATTAAGAAATTAAAGACTTTAAATTACAAATGTTTATTTTAAATTCAATATAAATTGAAATTATCCCAACAAAGTACATAATAAAGTAAGGTTAGAACACCAGAAAAAAACGTCCGACATCGTACAAAATTAAAATTAATTTAACTCCATCCGACGTCGGATAAAATGTTAAAATATTCGGATGAAAAATGGCGCCAAAATGTTTTGACCAATCAAAATACTTTCGGATGATCGGATCAACGGAAATCGGATGTATGATTCTCCGGCTTTAGGATAATAGTATTATTGAAGGTGTTGGTTTTAGACCTCTTGTATATTTCTTGTAAAATATTTATTTATAATGGATTAATGGCTTTTAACCGGAAGTTTAAAGAAAAGACGAGAAATGGAATTAACCCAGGATGACGAAAGTAACGACGAATATGTGAGCAACGTTAATAAAACTAGAAATGAGCATACGCCTACAACTTCAGCAATTGTTGCTGCTGCAAATAAGAAGGTCAAAATTCGAAAATACTGCCAAGAGTATTTGTCCTATGGTTTTGTTTCTGTTAGAGATTTGCAGTACTGCTTGTTATTGTCAGGTACATATACAACAATTGCAGAAAAAATGTTATTTTGCAAACCATTGACGAATCGTACAACCGAGGCAGAAATTGTTATCGGCTGCCCGGGGCGGAAGACAACTTTGCCGCCCTCTTAATTAGGTATTTCATTTAATGTATACTATGCATTATATACATTAATTCTAGAGAACTGTCATCATTATTTTGCATTATACAGGTTAGGTTTTAAATAAAAAGTTTATTTGTTTTACAATCACGTTTATTAATACAAAAATTCTTTCTTCAACTATTGATATAACAGGTACATAGGTACCTAATTAAAATTAGGGTTCACCTCGTCGATCGACATGTTTAAATAATTAGCGAATTGAATATAAAACGAAAATTAATTTTTAATTAGATCTGGGATAATACTATTAAGTAATATTTTATCTTTATTGAAAAATAATATAAGTAGGTACTTGTTAGAGTTAAAAACAAAACTTCCGGCTATAATTAAAAATTTATACGTCTACTTTTTTAAGAGCAAAGTCTTCTATTGCACCATCAATGTCGATAGCATCACACACCTTTTATTTAATAGACAAAATAGCCAAATTTGTTAGTCCTAGAGTACTCATTGTCTACCTTAAATAATTTTTAATTAATTTCAATTTCGAAAAACTTCTCTCACAGCTGGCATTGCTTATGGCAAATGTAAAAAATATTCGCAGCATGCTTAAAATATTGGGCAGAGTGTCTTCCAGCTTAGATTTTACAATAAACTGAAATAATTCAAGTGAGTCTGCATAAATTAATTTATTTTCGTTGCCTGTAGCAGCAACGAAAGTCCGCAGTCAAGTTGTTCCAGCTTGAAATCCTGCTCGTCAATTTCAACATATGCGTAGATAAGCAAACTTATCGGTCAATTTCTGTAGCTGATGAAAACGCTCATGAATTTCTACAATAATTCTATCTAACGAAAAAAACAGCTTTCGTCTCAACTCATTTTCACAAGAGAAATTAGCATCTTTAGTTCCGTCTTCAAAAATATGCTTTCTTGTTATGCGCCTCTAAGGTTCTACGAAAATTTCTAGCTTTTCACACATATTTTTTGCCTAACTTACAACTTACAGCTCCATCTGCCCATTCCTCTCGTTTCTCTGTCAGTATCATATGCAAATAATTTACTTTCTGAGCGCACGTTCTAATGTCAAGTCCCTTTGTTTGTAAATATTTTTGTGCATTATTCACTTTATGTGGCATCGGTTGCCGAAGGCCCAAAAAACAAAGAAAAAATGACTGCATCAAAACTAGTAAAGCTCCTGCATCTGTGCTAGTGTTTAAGCTTTCACCTGTCAGTTTTTCCAAAGTGACGAGAATGTTTTTGTTATAATTCCATGTCATATTTACGGCATCGCCTCTTGCACTTCACCGTGTGTTAAACCCTTTTTAAGCTTTTGCCTGTAGCTGCTATCAGAACTTCTCAACGATGTGTCGATGTAACAAAAAATGAATAGCAACGTTTTAAAGTGCCGAAAAAAGTTACTGAACTCGCCTCAACTGGGGCAGCGTGTAAACAAACTAGGTTTAACAAATGATTTGAGCAAGGTACAAATTCAGCTTAGGTTTATTTCTTGAATTCTTTTCTGAACTCCCAAATGCTTTCCAGCCATAACAGCAGCATTATTATACGCTTGGCCTCTACAGTTGCTTATGTCTAGGCCATCAGCTTGAAGCTTGTTTAAAATCATGTTTGTATAGTTGCGTTAAAAATATGAAATGGTTCAAATATTGACAAAAGATATTTTATTATTTACTGTGAAATTTTGCCGCCCCCTAAAAAGTGCCACCACCAGCCCCCACTACGCTAAGCCACTGAGTAAATTTAAAATATTAAAAATTAGGTAAAGGAAAAATAATAAAGAGTCCCATTCTCGATACTTGTATGGGTTATCTCCGTTACTGTCAGTGCTATCAAAATATAATGGCGTCATGTGCTCTTTTTGGGTCAAACTTAAAATGTAAAATCAAAATTTAAAAATTTTTGCTTACTTTAGAATTATGCGTGAAAACCAAAAAAATATATATTCCCAAATTACCCTTTATTTTCTCAGTTAAAAGAAATACAGAAAAATGTTTTATACAAAAGTTTCTTTATAAGAATTGTTATACTGCCTTTTTAGTATAAGTATACAGAGTAAGGTAAAAAAGTTATCGGACCTAACCTCATTATTTCAAATGAAATACCTTCTAAATTTTAACCTAAAAAGTATCAGATTAATTTTTTTCTTTAAAAATATAACACATCATGTATAATATTGTTTTCTCCGTATTTTAATTAAACCTAATTACTTTAAACCAGCCAAGTAGGCTATAAATCCAATGCTAATATCCTAGAAAAAAAAGTATGTTGACATTGGAGCTGAAAAGCATTACACAGCAATATATTTTAATATACTAATAGTAAAAAAAATATGTTTTGGCTGCTCTGCCTTTAGTCCAGGAGGCCACCGCAGAAAACCAAGCCTATAAGAGAAGCGCATAAAACATTTTTTTTATTACTTTGAACTGTAGTTAATTTAAAGCTGCACTGCTGCCTCAGCTCAGCGGGTTCAAATTGCATTTTTTTTACTTTAAAAATAAATTGTGAAAAATCGTTTTTTTTTAATATAACACGAAAACTATTGATTTTGGGAAAAAAGTATATGTATTATTAAAATTGATGGCCTAATAGAACTTCGTCAATTTGTTTTATACATTTTTTAATAGCCCTTTTAGTTTTTAAGATATTAACGATTTAAATTTAAAATAAAAACTCAAATATCCTATAAACTAAAAAAGTAACGAAAAATTGTAACAAATAAAAAATATGCCTTTTAGTATGTGTTATAAAAAGGGTTATTTACATATTTTTAATAAAATAAGTATTAAAGATGATATAAGCAAAAAAGTGATTTTGGTCCTTAAATATTTTGCTTACAATATTTTTTCTGTTACAAGTAAATATACTAGCAAAGTTCTGTTTTTTAAATGAAACAAACAAATACACATGTGCCTTATGGCAATGGGGGATAACCTGGTGGCACGGATATTTTAATTAATTTTTTTTGGTCCAATAACTGTACCCATTCCGATCTACTTGAAACTTTAACTAAAATAAAATTTAATCTTGATTTAAATGAAAAAAATGCCTTCTTTAGCTGGATGTTATATACCTGAGAGGACGCTTAACATTTCTCGATCTCCTATGCCACTATGAGTATAGCTAATCATTTAAATATTTTTATTATTGATTTAAATATTTATATCAATAATTTTTTAAAGACAGGTACTCGTTCAGAAGGATCTTGAGAAAATTTTTGATTATAATTTTAACATATTATTTTTTTATATAGTTTATTTAGCATTAAACTTTTAAAACATTTTGCTTATTAGGCTATATACTTCTTCTAGGCTTAAAGCCATTCTTATTTTAATTATGATATTTACCTATTTATTTACTACTTTAAAATATGATTAAATTAAAGTTTAAACATTGATTCAATTGAAAAAAAAAACTATAAAAAAAATTTCATGTTAAAAATATCATTAAAATTTTCCCAAGATCTTTTTAAACGGGTAACTGTCTATAAATTAATAATAATATTTTTTAAATCGATAATAAAAATATTTAAACGATGAGCTATACACATATAAGCATGGGAGATCAAGAAATGTTAAGCGTCCTGCCAGGTAGAGAAGGCACTTATTTTTATTATTATTATTTTTTCAATTAAATAAAATTGAAATTTTATCTTAGTTATAGTTTCAAGTGGATTGGTATGGGTAAAGGTATTGGACCAAAAAAAATATAAAATATCCGTGCCACTAAGGGTTTTAAAAAATTATGTAAAAAAACTGACGTGGTTTTATTAGACCATTAATTTTGACTATATATCATTTTTACCTAAAATCATTAATTTTTGGAGTTATATAAAAAAAAAGGTTTTTCACATTTTTTTAAGGAAAAAATATTGCAATTTGGACCCGCTGAGCTGAGGCAGCAGTGCGGCAATAAATTGACTATAGTTCATAGTAATATAAAAAAATGTTTTATGCGGTTCTCTTATAGGCTTGGTTTTTTGCGGTGGCCTCCCGGACTACTTGTGTGTCAGTTTTTGGTAGAACATAGCCAGCCAGTTCTTATCGTAAACAATAAAATTCCCCAGGACGATTACTTAGGCCAATGGAAACTGGGAAATAACTATATTTTTTTATAATATTATAAATTTTAAATTAAAGTTATTTTTTATTTAATATTTTTAATTTTAAATAGTTACGCATGAAAACTTTATAATAATGCTAAAAAGGTTAAAAATTTAGTGTAAAATTTTAAATTTTTACATTTTTAAACCTGTTAGGATTTGCAATTGATAAAAGAGCTTATTTTTTTTTGGTTTTGTAATTTCTGGTATATTATCGTTATTTGGTTTTGTACATTTTGTGGTACAAAAACCATATTAAATATTTAAAAATGTTTTATTTTTCTATCTATATGTAATAAAACATTAGCAATAGATTTAAATAATCCCAAATGAAGTTAATGGTAGTTTAAAGTTAAAAAAATACGCAGATCCCAATTAAAAATAATTTGTTTATTTAACAAGGAGCTTATAAGCAAACCAATTTTATGTAAAATTCATACTTTAGGAAAGAAGTGTTTCTTTAATTTTGATCCAATTTAGTAAATAAAAATAAAACAAGCATTTTAAGGCAATCAACTAAAATAGGTTTATTTGTCATTTAGACATAAAAATAACTCTCAGTGGCTCAAAAAATTCTTCTAACATATTCTTATTTATTACTTTTGCATTAAATTTAGCATCTAACAGTTAAACAAAAATTTACATTACCAATAAAAAAATTTAATGATCGTAAACATGGGTTGTAGGATCCATCTTCGTACAGAGTTTCGCTAGTCTGAAATATGACCATTTTGTTATGGGCAGCGTAGATGGGAACAGCATGAGCTACAACTGACGCACCATGAGCTACAGCAGGAGCAGCGTATGCACGGCTGGAGCAGTGTGAACAGCATTGCCAGTCGAGATAGTTCCGGATGGTCTCAGCTACAAGTGTGTTACCATGTTCATATGCGGAAAGAGTGAGCTCACAACGGTTCTTGGGACAGTGGGCAGCATGGGTAACATAGGCTACGGGGGCAGCATGGCAGGCATAGCCACCATGGACAGGATGGCAACAAACCTACAGGGTGGAATGGGCGTGTAGCTAGCGTGGCGTGTACAACGGTGCGGCGTGTACAACAGGTCGGCATGGCACAACTCCTGGGTGCTCTTCATGACGTTTGACCTCCTGGGGCAACGGCAGATATTACGCACTCTACGGTCCTACAACGGTGGTCTTGCTGCTGGGTCCTCGAAAGTTTTGGCTGAATGACGTGATGCAAACCAGCGTGGTAGCGACCAAACAGGCGAAGAGGCAATATGGCCTAAAATAAAATTACTTATTTATTTAACAACACCTAATATTAACATTCTATTCAAATCTAACATAAAATTATGTATGGTAGTTTAATTTTACTACTAAATGTGAAAAATAAACATATGCACCTAAAGGAGTTCATGTCTTGATTTAATTTGGTAATGATCTAATGATACCATTTTAATTTTACGTCGAACTTTTCTATAGTTAACCTTGCCCATTAAAATCCTTTGGTTCGCTCTAATATCGTAAGCAATATCTTTCTAATACTTTCTAAACTGTGGTGATTTATTCTTCTACGTAAATTTTAAACATCACATTAAAAAAATGTTTTAAATAATTTTTATATTAAAATTGACATATGTTTTAGGTTTTAATTTACGAAAAAATAAACGCAAGATGTTAGATATTAAAAAAAAACAAATAATCCGATTTTCCTATTTAAAAATGTTTGTCATTGAAGTACTGAGAACACATACATGTATCTTCTAAATTTATTGGACATATCATTTTTGGTAATAATTTATTAAAATAGTCAACATATTTACTCAAACTTTAAAGTAAGTTGAAAATCAGATTTTTAAAAGTTTTGTCATCAGTAATTGTTTGATCAACCAATTTTTTGGACAAATGGTTTGTGCTCAAATAAAGCAAACAATTTGTTTAAAAAATATTATTATTGCGAGAAACTTCTAAGCTTCAATTGGAACCCATAAACATTATTAGTTTAAGCTACCTAAAAATCTAGGCACAGATAAATTTTAGTTTTCAGGTTTAATTTTCTCTTTACTAGATGAAAAGCCTGTCTATACAGAGCGAAAGACAATTTGAAGTAACCTCTACTAACTCTTACCCTTTAATGCATTCAAGTAAAAACACATTTTGTCTGATTACCCTTACGGGAGCGAGAAATTCAAAAAACGAGGCTTCGTTAAGATCTAGCCACTGCTAAAGACTACCACTGTAAACTATGATTTTAGCTCAACCTATTCAGAATCAATGGACAGAAAAAATATATATATATATATATATATATATATATATATATATAATATATAATATATATATATATATATATATATTATATATATATATATATATATATATATATATATATATATATATATATATATATATATATATATATATATATATATATATAAAATAAAAATAATATAATTATATATATATATATATATATATATATATATATTATTGTTGTCCACGTGATTCGGGAGTTATGGCTGAGCAAAATCGTAACAGTGTTAGCAGTGGCTAGAAACAAACCCGTTTTAATTCTCCCAGTCATAAGTGTAAAACCCAAACTCAGTGTATATGAAATAATGTTTTAAACCGTTACTATACCTGTTGTTTAAACCATTAACAAAAAATGATTGCACAGCAATTAACTGATGACAACTTTAAATCATTTCAACTACTTTAAGTTTGGTATATGTTGACTTTTTGTTTTACCCAAAAATATATGTCATAAATTAGAATGCGTGTTCTCATTCTTTACAATGAAAAAACATTTAGGAAAATCAGTTTTTAAATAAAACCTTTGCGTTTATTTTCGTAAATTAAAAACTAAAAATATTCTTTTTATTATAAAAATATTCCCATTTTTAATATGTGTGTTTAACGGTAAATCAGTTTGGTATTAAGAAGATAGGGCAAATAGGCGACCAAAAGTTTTAGGAAGGTTAACCTAAAAAATATAAAAGTTCGACGTATAAGTATCATAGATCATTACCAAAATTAAAAATCAAAACCATGAACTCCTTTTAATATTTTTTATAATTTATTGTTATCTACCATACATATTTTATGTTAGTTTTTGAATAGAAAATGTTAATATTAGGTGTTGTTAAAAATAAATATTATTTTGGGCCATCATTGCTCCCCCGGCTGCAAACGCTGTTTACCCACGGTCATTAAACCCAAATCCTCGCAACGAACGTTTAGGACCAAAAAGGCGTAATATGCCTTTTGCGATCATGCATGAAGAGCCGGGAAAAGTTGGCATGCCGCCCCGTTGTCACGCCGCCCTGTGCGCTGCCCCGCTGTGGGCCCCACTGCCCATTCCCCCCCTGTAGGTTTAAAGTTTTCCCATCCCGTCCCCCCGGAGGCAACCCCCTCTGCGCCGAAACATGCCCGTCCCCTTCCCGACCGTTATCACTGATATGGGATGGTCCCCCTGTGGGAAATGGGAAAAATATCATTCACCTGCCCCGGGGGCCCCTGCACGCTCCCGTTTTAACTCATGGTGCGTCTTATCATCTTCCCATCGCTGCTTTTCACATAAAAAGGGCAATATGTTCTGACTACAGCAACTCCGTACGAAGAGTCAAACCCCATGTTGTCATTAAATATTGGCTGTAGATGCTACAAATTTGCATAAAATAAAATAAAAATTATGTTAGAAATGTTAAATTGCCATGAAGTTATTTTATGTTAAATGACTTTAAATAAGTGTTGTTAAAATGTTGTTTTATTTATTTCCGGATCAAAATAAAGAAACACTTTTTCCTAAAGTATGAATTTTATAAAATTTTAAGAAAAATGTTCTTCTTGTATTTAAAAATCAAAGTTTTTTAATATTGACTTGTCGTTTTCACATTTTTTTTTAAATTTACCAAAAAATTAATTTAAAAAATATTTGACGTTAACACATAAAATGATGTTAAATTTAAAACCCTTAGAAATTGCAGTTTTTCATATCTGAATGTTTAAAAAAAAAATTTTAAACCGTGATTTTATTAGTAACTAAATGTTGTACTTTTTGTGTTTTGGGAAAAAAAGGGTTTAGGAGGTATACTTTTTAAAGTAAAAAAATTTTGGGTATTTTAAAAAAGGAAGATAAAGAAAATGACTTTTGTGAATGTGTCATTAGAGAAATTCCTATTTCATTTCAATGGTCTTCAAAAAAAGTTTTGCTAATTATTCGTTCTGTAAAAAAAAGTGGTTTTATTTTTGCAAGACCATTTTGATGTTCAGGAGGGGTTTATTTGTTTTCTCCATGGCTGATTTAAAAAGTGTCATTCACATATCAGCTATACTTTTTTTGGGTTTAAAAAGGGGCTTTCTGGGGTTTGGTCAAAAATTTCCCCCCCAAAAAAATTCCCAAAGGGCCGAAACAACGGGGGGGCCCTGTTTCTCCCCCAAAAATTGTTTGTATAATTTATCCCCAAAATTTTTTTTAGGCAGTTGGTTGAATCTAAAAATTAGGTGGGTTTTTTTTTGTTGAATCAGGGCAGCTTTAAACGATGGTTCCTGTATAAAAGGGACGTAACATCAAACGGGTTAGGGACATTTTTGTCTAATATACAGGGAACATTTTTTGGGCCCCGGTTTCTACTAAAAAAAAAAAAAGTGGAAAAAAAATTTAAGCATAATAATATGGGTCTAAAAAGGTTTATAAAAATTATTTTGAAATATACAGTTTGCCCCCCAAAACAGTTCATATCAAAGTTAAAATTTTCTTATAAACCTATATTTCCTAGGTGATATAAAGGTGACCTCTGTTTTTTCTATAAAAAAAAAACCTACCCGTTTCGGGAAAATTTCAGGAATTTAAAATCTTTATAATTTAAAATTGATTACCGGGTGACATTGTAAACCCCCAAAATTAAATTTTTACCCAAACTAAAGGTTAAATAACTACTACATGAAGGTTTTTCCCTTTAATTTTACAGATGTAAAAGTTGCCTTAATTTGGACATCATTTATTAAATACCTTCAAAGAAAGACACCAGTATTTAGTTCCTTTTGGCCAGGATTAGTTCCTTTAAAAATTTAAAAATGTTCCTATACCTATTTCTTATATTTTTCCCCCGGAAAAAAATTTGTTTTAACTAATTACGAGTAATTCCTTTATTTAAAATTGGGAACACACTGTATTATAATGAAAAGCTAAAAAACTTTTAAAAAAATATTCTAATAAAAAATTAGGAAACTTAGATGAAGATTTATTTAATAAAAGCTCAGTCCCGTCATATCTTCATATAACGAACTTTTTGAAATGGTCTGAACCTGGATAACATATTTGGCGGTATGGAACGAAGCGCTTTTCCCCTATTCTTCTTTTATATCCTGAGGTGTCTTTGGGTTTATTGTAAGCAATATTTGATATACCCCCCAAAAATATTTGGACTTGTTAAGTTGGTTCAATTGTCGGACCTCTTCCTATCCATTTTGATCCTGATCTAACTCGTTTAACGTCCATCAGTGCAGAAGAAACATCTGGCGTCACAGTTGACGAATATTAAATATTTTTCCAAATAACCCAAATGTCCCTAATAATCAGAAGAAATATGCGGGTTTAAGGGGACCATCAAAAAGTGGCTTTCTATCGCGTTTAAATTCTCCCACGTTAACGGACCTCTGTTTTTCAGGGTTTATTAATTTAGCTCTTTAATTGCTAGGGGGAAGTTATTTTCCGTTTACCGTTTTCAAAAAACTTTCATGAAACATACTTTGTTCCCAATTTTTTAAAAACAAATTATCTCGTATAATCCTCTTTAAAAGCTTTTGGGTTAGTTAGATTTTGATACGGTTTGAAATTTGTGTTTTTAATTATTCTGGGTGCTCCCGTCTCCCTTTTTCCAGTTGTTTGATATATTTTCGCTGACTTGTGTAGGGTCTTCAAACAGGGATTCTTCAAAATTTCATCAGCCCTATTTTCCACGGCTTTGTCGTTCAGGCTTATTATAACCACCCCTTTTCTTCGGAAAAGCTGCAAAAACTTTTCTAATGATCGCCCTAGGATGGCTTTTTAGGGTACCTTTGGGCTATACTTTTTACCTAAAACAGTTTCTGGACACCACCGACGTGGGGTTTTCATTTTAACAATTAAATGTTACAATCTTTTAAAAAGATAATAGTTTAAACTAGTTTAACAAAATTTTAATTTTGATTAACAAGTAGTGTCCTGTCAAATAATTTTTTTTTAAAAATAATAGTTAACGTCATCTTGGCCAATGCCTACTATTATTGAATGGTACTTTGGTATGTTAGAGCCATAATAATATTATTTAGGGTTTTTCTACAGGGAAACCCTTTTACATTTCTTTTAAAAACAATGGATTTAAAAATTTGCCTCAACAATTGGGACCGTGCGCCCTTTAAACAATTTTTGTCCCCATTTTAGAATGCTTTATATTAAGCCACATTAGTTAGTTAAAATTTTACTTCTGCCTGCATTTCCCTTAAAATACATTTATTTTTTAAAAAAATTTTAAAATTGTGCTTTAAGCAAATCTCTTTTTTCTTATAAAAAAAGGGTTTTTTAAATTTCCCAATACGGGGTTTACTTTTTAAAATAGAATTCTGAGTATATATTAAACGCGTTTCCAAAAGCAGAAGAGATAGGTATAAAGAAATAATATAGTTTAAAGAATCTAATTCTTATTTTAAAATCCTTTTAATTTTCGGGTGTTATTTCTTTGAAGTTATTTAAAAAAAAATGTTTCAAACTTTGAGCAATTTTTTTTCCTTGTATAAATTAAAAAAAACATTTTTGTGGTGTTACTTAAACCTTAAGCTAAAATAAAATATAAAACGAGCGGGCTCGTTACATGTTCAGTTAAATCAATTTTAAATTATGGTCTTTATTTTTATTTTTCTCATAAACAGTTTATTTTAAAAAATTTAGAAAATCATTAATAGTATCACATTTATTTGGCCCCCAATTCCTAAAGCAAAAAATAGGGGGTTGTTCCATAAAAAAAAAATATAACTTTGATATTTACCTTTTTTTAAAACATTTTAAAAATAATTTTAAAATTGCCCTAATGAATTTAAAAGGGGTGTTTTTAAACTATTTTTATTTCTCGTAAGAAAACCAAGGCGACTGGGGTTTGACCACCCTAATATCCCCTATTCTTTTCAAAATGAGTTCTTAACTTAGGATTCTGCTTTTTTACATAAAGCTGGAAAATTATTTTGCAAAAAAATTTAGCAAAGGGCTTGTGTTGGTGAAAAAACGGGAAGCTTGTTGAACTCTTGGATTTTGGTACTCTTTATAATGGACTTTTTGGACGATTTTTTTGGGGGAATTATTTCTTCTGTGTTTGTTTTTAAATTAAAAAAGGCTTTTTTTTTTGTTTTTGTATTTTTTTTCCAAATCGCAAATTTCCCCTGATTGTTTGTTTTTTTGGAAAATAAAGGTTTCGTTTTCGTAATTTTAATTTCATGATTCTGTTGCTTGCCCTGCGGGGTGTGACTCTCTGTTTTCCCTTATGTTTTTTCTAATTTTTTAAACACTGACTTTATCGCAAGGGGGAATCCGAATCCTGAAAAACCTATTCCGGTTTTATATTTGGTCTATAAAGAACTTATACAAACATATTAAAACATCTGTAAAAATTAACATTTCCCTCAAAAATTCCTTAATTTAAAATTTCTAGCTAATTTTTTAAACCTTTTATAATACAGACTTTTATGCTTAATATTTAAAAAAAATAGATAAAAAAGGGTTTATAAAAAAATAAACTTTCCCCCACGGATCAAAAGTTCAATACAATTTCTCATTTTTTTTTTCGAATATCAATCGGGTTTTTAAAGTCAAAATAAATATTTTTGGCTCTTTTGTTTCTTCTAAACTTTCAAAAAACTTTAATATGCCATGATAAAACAATGCAAAAAATAAAGGACAATTAGTTATTACAAAATTTATATTTTCCTTGAACTAGTTATTTAGTTTATCTTAAAAGCTACTAAGTTTGGTATTAATTTTGTACATGGCTTTTTGTGTTATATTATTATAGACTTATATTTTGTTTTTATTGCGAAACATTTGTTGTATTTAAAAGTATATAAAATTCCTGCTTTATGCTCGACCCATTATTCTTCAAAAAGTTATTTTCTTTATATTCATATCCACAAAATACCACAAAAACTATAAGATGTCTATAACTTTAGAAAATTTATATCTCCTTTTATATTTATATCGAGTTCATAAAATAACCAATAGTTTAAAAAAGACACCCTTCCTTAAAAACTTTGAGTAAGTATTCACTATTGGTTTTAAATATGGTTCAAATTTCTTCTAAAATTAAAATATTATTCACAAAAATTGCAATTCCTTATGCTAAAGTACACTAAAATACTGTCATTTTTTATGTGCGGACACTGTTAAAACTAAAAAATGTGTAAAAACCACATAGTCAATATTAAAAAACTTGATTATTATTTAACACAAGAAGGGACATTTTTTTTCTTAAAATTCATGTAAAAAACCCATCTTAAAGGAAAAAGTGTTCCTTCATTTTATTCAATTTAAAGGGAAAAAAAAATAAAACAAACATTAAAGCAATCAACTAAAATAGGTTTATTTGCCATGTTAAAATAAAAATAACTCTTAATGGCAAAATTTAACATTTCTAACATTATTTATTTACTGAGTACATAAAATTTGTAGCATCCAACAATTACACAAAAATTAACATTTTATTATAAAGATTTAATGATCGTAGACATGAAATTGTGGATCCATCGTCGTACAGAGTTCGCTGTAGTCATGAACATATTGACCTTCGTGCATGGGCAGTAGACGGGCAGCATGAGCTACAACAGAGGCACTGAACTGGAGCGCGTATGCTACGCTGGAGCAGCGTGAACAGCATGTGCAGTGGAGATAGTTCCAGATGAGTTCAGCTACAACTGTGTTACTATGTTCATATCGGAAGAGTGACTAGTGCGGACTGTGGGCAGCAGCGTGCGGCTACAGGGGCAGTGGGCAGCATAGCCTATATAGGTGGCATGGCAGCGTGGCTACAGCGGGTGCGGCTGTACACTATTGCGGCTGTACTGGGTGCGCACTGACCAACAACTCCTGGGTGATCTTCATGTAGTCGATCACGGACGGCGGCGATGTACACTACTTTGGTCTTCGTGGTCTTCTTCTGGGTCCTTGAAGGATTTTGGCTGAAGGCCGTGATACAAACCAGCGTTAGTAGCGCCAAACAGGCTGAAGAACAATAATACAGCCTAAAAAATAAATTTATTATTTAACAACACTTTATCATCAACATTTTCTATTTAAATATAAAATTAAATATTGGTAGTTTAATTTTAATTAACCTAAATGTTAAAAATAAAACTACTTTAAAGAGTTCATGGCTCTTGATTTAATGTTTATAATGATCAAATGATACTATATTAAGTTTTATTGAACTTTTATACTTCATAGGTTAACCCTGCCAACCAAAAATTTATTTTGGTTCCGCTTAATAATCAATATCTTACTGATACTATCTAAACTGTTGATTTTTTTTTGGTTTTTTTAAACCTATACATACAATGTTAATATATAATATATATATGAAAAAATATATATATTTTTATATTAAAATAGACATATGTTTTAAGTTTTAATTTATGAAGAAAATAAATATACATTGTTAGAAATTAAAAAATAAATAAAAATCCTAAGCTTTGTAGGACTCATTTATCAATGTAATATAATGTAATGATAACAAGTACATCTTCTCGAAATTTATTAAACAAAATATATTTTTTTACTTTATTAACAAAATAATCGACATAATACCTAACCCTAAAGTGAGTTAAAATCATATCTTTTAAAGTTTTTATCAGTTAATTGCTTGAGAAATATATATATATATAATATATATATATATATATATATATATATATATATATATAACATATATATATATATATACAGATTGTTTTCCGTCGATGGTAGGTTAGACGTTTATGGAAAACGGATGCAGAATTTTTCTGAATATTTAGCATCTTACATTTTCTTACCTGTTCTATCGATCTAAAATATTTCAGCATTGCGACGTTGCCGCTTCTATAAAAAGTCTTAGAAACTTTATTTTTTAAATGAACCCCCCTTATTAACAAGTTTTATATTCGCCCTTTTATTATAATACTTTTTAATAGTATACCTATCTTATGGTTTTCGAGATAAAATAATTGTATTAAATATGTTCAAAACATGGCCCTAATTAAACTTAAGTAAATTAGTGCTTCAATTCATGAAAAGTTGATGTTTTGGTGGTAGTTTAGACAGACACGATGTATTAATTTACCCCGAGAAATCGACTCCATATCATACAGGCGTCTAAAATTCTATTTTTTCCGTTATTCTTAAAAGGGGTAAAAAGATCATTTTCTCAATGAAACCCCTGTATATTACAATAAAATAAAAGATAAAGAAGAACGCTTTAAGATGAATATATCATTGTCCCTATACCTAAATCATCAAGTTTTCTTAATAAAGCCGCTTTTGTGAAAAATTTTTTTTTAAAGAATTTAATTTTAAGTAACCATGAAAATATCAGCTTATGACAGTTTGGTGACTTTTATAAGTAACCTTAAAACAGTTATTAACGGTTTTTAAAAAAAATCTCCCAAAGTGAACGCAAATATTGATTATTCAAACGAAGTTCTTATGAAATTATTTATTTTACACAGACAATGTGATCAAATCAAATCAAATGTTTGACGATCGTTGGTTTAGGCGCTTGGGGCCATTGGTTCCCACCGAGATCACCCGATCTCACGCCGCTTGACTTTTTATGGGGTGTTTTAAAAAAGGTGTACATTACTCCAGTGCCTACTAAAGAAGAACTGCGACGGCGAATATTGCGGTGTATTGAAGATCTGGATCCCCATCAAATTGAAAAAGCAACCACGAGTCGTGTACAAAAGCACATTCTAAAATGATTAGAATGTAATGGACAACATTTCCAGCATTTATTGTAAAAATTTGTTGTTTTGTTTACAATTTTGTTATTTTTATTCATCTTAATTATGTTATTTTCTGCACTTTCACATTTTAATTGAATTATTTTGTAGTCAAACTGTCATAAGCTTGATATTTCCATGGTTACTTAAAATTAAATTCTTTAAAAAATAATTTTTCACAAAAAAGCGGCTTTATTAAGAAAACTTGATGATTTAGGTATAGGGACATGATATGTCATCTTAAAGCGTTCTTCTTTATCTTTTATTTTATTGAGTAATATACAGGGGGTTTCATTTGAGAAAATGATCTCTTGACCCCTTTTAAGAATAACGGAAATAATAGTAATTTTAGCACGCCCTGTATGATATGGAGTCAGTTCTCGGTGTAAATTAAATACAAACGTGTCTGTCTAAACTACCACCAAAACATCAACTTTTCATGAATTGAAAGCACTAATTTACTTTAGTTTAATTAGGGCCATGTTTTGAACCATATTTAATACAAATTATTTTTATCTCGAAAACCGATAAAAAATAGGTATAGGGCAATATTAACAAAAAAGTATTATAATAAAAGGGCGAATATAAAAACTTATTATAGGGGGTGTTCCATTTAAAAAATAAAGTTTCTAAGACTTTTGATAGAAGCGGCAACGTCGCAATGCTGAAAATATTTTAGATCGATAGAACAGGTAAGAAAATGTAAGATGCTAAATATTCAGAAAATTCTCCGTCCCGTTTTCCATAAACGTCAACCTACCATCGACCGTGAATCACCCTGTATATATATATATATATATATATATATATATATATATATATATATATATATATATATATATATATATATATATATATATATATATATATATATATATATATATATATATATATATATATATATATATATAAAATATATATATATATATATATTTTATATTATATATATATATATATATATATATATTATATATATATATATATTATATATATATATATATATATATATATATATATATATATATATATATATATATATATATTTTTTCAAGCAATTAACTGATAAAAAAAATTTTAAAAGATATGATTTTTAACTCACTTTAGGTTTAGGTATATTATGTCGATTATTTTGTTAATAAAGTAAAAAAAATATTTTGTTTAATAAATTTCGAGAAGATGTACTTGTTATCATTACATTACATTACATTGACAAATGAGTCCTACAAAAAGCTTAGGATTTTTTATTTATTTTTTTAATTTCTAACAATGTATATTTATTTTCTTCATAAATTTAAAACTTAAAACATATGTCTATTTTAATATAAAAATATATATATTTTTTTTCATATATATATTATATTTTAACATTGTATGTATAGGTTTAAATAACTAAGAAAAAAATCAACACAGTTTAGATAGTATCAGTAAGATATTGTTTATTATATTAAAGCGGAACCAAAATGAATTTTTGGTTGGCAAGGTTAACCTATGAAGTATAAAAAGTTCGACGTAAAATTAATATAGTATCATTTGATCATTACCAAAAATTAAATCAAGAGCCATGAACTCCTTTGTAAGTATGTTTTATTTTTAACATTTAGGGTTAATTAAAATTAAACTACCACACATATTATGTTTTATATTTAAATAGAAAATGTTGATGATAAAGTGTTGTTAAATAAATAAATAATTTTATTTTAGGCTGTCATTGCCTTCTTCGCCTGTTTGGCCGCTACCAACGCTGGTTTGTATCACGGCCCTTCAGCCAAAATCCTTCAAGGACCCAGCAGCAAGACCACCGTTGTAGGACCAGAAGGTAGCGTAATATCTGCCGTTGCCCCAGGAGGTCAGATCGTACATGAACAAGGTTATTGGTCATGCCGCACCCGTTACCGCCGCACCTATTGTACCGCTGCACCTGTAGCCTACGCTGCCCATGCCATATAGGCTATCTGCCATCTGCCCCTGAGCCATCTCCCTGCTGCTCACGTGTCCCAACACTGTTGTAGCTCACTCTTCCGCATATGAACATAGTAACACAGTTGTAGCTGGACCATCTGGAACTATCTCCACTGGCCATGCTGTTCACGCTGCTCCAGCCGTAGCATACGCTGCTCCCGTTGTAGCTCATAGTGCCTCTGTTGTAGCTCATGCTGCCCCCGTCTACGCTGCCCATGCACATGAAGGTCAATATGTTCATGACTACAGCGAAACTCTGTACGACGATGGATCCTACAAATCTCATGTCTACGATCATTAAATCTTTATAATAAAAATGTTAATTTTTGTGTAATTGTTGGATGCTACAAATTTTATGTACTCAGTAAATAAATAATGTTAGAAATGTTAAATTTTGTGTGCCATTAAGAGTTATTTTTACTTTAACATGGCAAATAAACCTATTTTAGTTGATTGCTTTAACAAGCTTGTTTTATTTTTATTTCCTAAATTGAATCAAATCGGAAGGAACACTTTTTTTCCTAAGTATCGGTTTTACATGAAATTTTAAGAAGAAAATGTCCCTTCTTGTGTTAAATAATAATCAAGTTTTTTAATATTGACTATGTGGTTTTTACACATTTTTTAGTTTTAACAGTGTCCGCACATAAAAAATGACAGTATTTTAGTGTACTTTAGCATAAGGAATTGCAATTTTTGTGAAAAATATTTTAAATTTTTAGAAGAAATTTGAAACCATGATTATAAAAACCAAATGGTGAATACTTTTACTCAAAGTTTTTAAGGACGGGTGTCTTTTTTAAACTATTGGTTATTTTATGAACTCGACATAAATATAAAAGGAGATATAAATTTTCTAAAGTTATAGAAATCTAATAGTTTTTGTGGTATTTTGTGGATATGAATATAAAGAAAATAACTTTTTGAAGAATAATGGGTCGAGCATAAAGCAGGAATTTTATATACTTTTAAATACAACAAATGTTTCGCAATAAAAACAAAATATAAGTCTATAATAATATAACACAAAAAGCCATGTACAAAATTAATACCAAACTTAGTAGCTTTTAAGATAAACTAAATAACTAGTTCAAGGAAAATATAAATTTTGTAATAACTAATTGTCTTGTAGTCTTCGAGCCATTGTTTCATCATGAGACGGTATGTAAAGTTTTCTGTAACGTTTAAAGAAAACAACAAGAGTCAAAAAATATTTATTTTAAGACTCTTAATAATATCCGATTGCATATTCGCCAAATAAACTGAGAAATTGTATTGATTACTTCCGATCCTGTAAATAAAGTTTACTTTGTATAAACCCTTTTTTATCTATTTTTTTTAAATATTAAGCATAAAAGTCTGTATTATAAAAGGTTTAAAGAAATTAGCTAAAAATTTTAAATAAAGGAATTTTTGAGGGCAATGTTAATTTTTACAGATGTTTTAATATGTATGTATAAGTTCTTTTATAGACGCACTATAAAAGTGGAATAGGCTCTGTCAGGACTTCGGATTCACCACTTAAGCGATAAAGCTCAGTAAAGTTAAAATATTAGAAAAAACATAAGGGAAAAAACAGAGAGTCACCAGCAGGGCAACGCAACAGTAGTCATGAACACTACAGATTACGACAAATTCGAAACCTTGACTTTCCAGCACACAAAACAATCGTAGGAGATTTAAAGACGTATTTGGAAAAAAACTACAAGAACAAAAATAAAAGCCTCTTTAATCAACAAACAAACACAGAAGCAAATAATTCCCCAAGAAAAATCGTCCAAATGTCATATATAAAATAGCAGAATATTAGGGTTCCCATCGTAAGTCAGTCGCTCACCCAAAGCGCTAGCTAAAATTTTTAAGCATATCTCCAGCTTTAAGTAAAACAAGCAGAATCCTACGTAAAGAACTCATTTCAGTGAAAATATGGAGATAATTTAAAGGTGGCTCACCACGTCGCTTGGTTTTACTAAGAAATAAAAATAGTTTAACACATATAAGTGGGTCCATAAACATATTTTAAAATTATTTTGAAATATACAGCGAACAAAAAAAAGGTACATATCAAATTATATTTTTTCTATGGAACACCCTATATTTTTTAAGTTTTTATACTATGGACCAAATAAATGTGACTTACTATTACTGTTTTCTTAAACTAACCGTTTCTGAAATAAAATATAGACCATAATTTAAAATTGATTACACCCTGTAACATGTAACGAGCTGCTCGTTATTATATTTACTGCTTAGCTTAAGGTTTAAGTTAACGACCACATAAAAATGTTACCTTAAACTATACAAGTGGTGAAAAAATTGCCTCAAAGTTTGGAAAATTTTTTTAAATAACTCTTAAATGGAACACCCGTATATAGGGCGTATTTTGATGCAGTTAGTTTCTTTTAAAACTATATTATGGTTCTCTATACCTATCTTTCTGCTTTTTATGCGAAACGCGTTTTTATATATTACCTACAAGTAATTTTATCTTAAAAGTTTAAACACACTGTATTGTAATTAAAAACCTTTTATTAAAACACATAGATTTGCTTAAACACAAGTTTAAATTATTTAAAATAAAATGTATTTTAAGCAAAATGGGGAGAGTAAAAACTTTAACTACTACAATTAGTGTCATTTTAAAAATATTAAAGCATTCCTAAAATGAGGAACAAAATATTGTTGAGGCGCATCTGTCCGAATTGTTGAGGCAAAATATGTTAAATTGCCATTGTTTCTTAGCAAATGTATAAGATTCTGTGGTAAAATAAATCCCTAAATAATATTATTATGGCTTCAATAAAAACATACCAAAGTTACCATTCAATAATAGTAGGCATTGGCCAAGATGACGTTAAGTATTTTTTAAACAAAAATTATTTGACAGTGACACTACTTGTTAATCAAACCATTATCATTGTTTAAACTAGTTTAAAACTATTATCGTTTTAAAAGATTGTAACATTTTAATTAGTTAAAATGAGAACCTACCGTCGGTGAGTGTCCAGAAAACTGTTTATTAGCGTCAAAAGTATATGCCCAAAGGTATCCTAACAGGCGTCATCCTAGTAGGCGATCATTAGAAAAGTTGTTGCAGCTTTTCCGAAGAACAGGCAGTGTGTCTTATAATAAGCCGGAATGACAAAAGCCGGTTACCGGAAATGAGGCTAATGAATATTTGGTGATAGAATCTCTGGTTGAAGACCCTCACACAAGTCAGCGAAAAATATATCAAACAACTGGAACAAGCAGACAGAGCATCCAAAGAATAATTAAAAAACACAAGTTTCACCCGTATCACATTTAACTAAATCAACAGCTTTTTAAAGAGGATTATGATCGACGACTGAATTTTTTTTTATGGGTTTTTGAAAAGTTTGGGGATGACGAAATTTTTTTTGAATATGTGCTTTTTTCCGATCAGGCAAGTTTCCGTAATAACGGATTAGTTAACAGACATAACTTTCACTAGTACAGTGACGAAAATGCTAATATTATTAGAACCCTTGATCACCAGCACAGATGGTCTGTTAACGTGTGGGGTAGAATAATTGAAACGCGAGTAGTAGGGCCATACTTTTTGATGGTCACTTAAACGGCGACATGTTTCTTTCTGGATTTATTAGGGACAATTTGCTATACTGTTGAAAACTATCGTCTTAATATTCGTCAACTGATGTGGATGCAGCTAGATGCTGCTTCTGCGCACTTTGATGGACGTTTTAGAAACGAGTTAGATCACAGTATCCAAATAGATGGATAGGACGAGGAGGTCCAGACAATTGACCAGCCATACTAACAGTCCCAAATATTTTTTATGGGGATATATCAAAAATATTGCTTACAATACACCGCCAACGACACCTCAGGATATAAAAGTACGAATAGGAAGAGCGCTTCGTTCCATACCGCCAAATATGTTATCCAGAGTTCAGCACTCATTTCAAGAAAAAGTTCGCTTATGCATTGAAGATAATGGACAGCACTTTGAGCTTTTAATAAAATAACGATTCTTTTGCTATCTAAGTTTCCTAATTTTTTAATAGAATGAGTTTAAAAATGTTTTGTAGCTTTTCATTATAATACAGTGTGTTCAATTTTTAAAATAAAGGAATTACTCGTAATTAAAGTTAAAAACACCTTTTCCGTAAAAAGTATAAGAAATAGGTATAGGGAACATTAACATGGTTTTAAAGGGAATCTAATTCTGCGTCAAAATAGGCAACTAAATACGTGGTGTCTTATTTAACTTTAAGAAGATATTTAATAAAATGTATGTCGAAACTTTAAGGCAACTTTTTTTACCACTCTGTAAATATTGAAGAAAACCTTTCATGTAGTAGTTTACTTTAACCTTTAAGCTAAGCAGTAAATTTAATTACGAGGAGCTCGTTACATGTCACAGGGTGTAATCAATTTTTAAATTATGGTATGTATTTTAAAATTCCTCGAAATTTCTCAGAAACGGTTAGTTTTAGGTATAGAAAATATAACAGTAGGTCACCTTTATTTATCACCTATATAGGAAATATAGGGTGTTTTCATAAGAAAATATAACTTTGATATGTAACTTTTAGGGGTCACCCTGTATATTTCAAAATAATTTTGGTATAAACTCCTTATAGACCACATATTATTATGCTAAAAGTTTTTCCAGCTCTTTTATTTTTAATAGAAAACCGAGGCGAATGGTGGGCCACCCTGTATGGATTAGACCAACAAATGTACTAATCAGTTTGTTGTTACGTCCCTCTTTATACAGGTACCCATCAATGAAGCTTTGACTTGATTACAACAAAACACAACTACCTCAATTTATAATAGATTCAACCACACATTGCCTTAAAAACACATATTTTGTGTATTTAGGACAGCTATACAAACAAGTAAAAGGACCACCGATGGGGTCACGTTGTTTCCCGCCTTGCGAATTTGTTTATGAGGATTTCGAGACTAAAGCCTTAGAGACAGCCCCACTTAAACCAAAAGTATAGCTTCGATATGTGAATGACACTTTTGAAATCTGCACTATGGAGAAAAACAAATAAACCGCTTCCTAGAACATCTAAATGGTCTACATGCCAAAATAAAATTCACTATTGACAAAGAACGGAATAATTAGCTACCTTTTTATTGAAACATCTATTGTATTTAGAAGAATATGGAATTTCTTCTATACTCGACACATTATTCTACAAAAAGTCATTTTCTTTATCTTCCTTTTTTAAAAATATAACAATAACTTTACTTTAAAAAATGTATACCTCCTTAAAACACTTTTTCTTAAAAACCGCGGGTAAAAGTACTTACCATTTAGTTACTAATAAAATCACGGTTTAAAATTTTTTCTAAACATTCAAAGTATTATTGACAAAAACTGCAATTTCTAATGCTAATTTATACTAAAATACTGTCATTTTTTATGTGTGTACACTGTCAAAATACTTTTTTGTACCAATAATGGTAAAACTTAAAAAAAAATGTGAAAACGACATAGTCAATATTAATAAACTTTGATTATTATTTAACACAAGAAGGAACATTTTTTCTTAAAATTTTATGTAAAATTCCTCTTTAGGAAAGAAGTGTTTCTTTAATTTTGATCCAATTAGAAATAAAAATAAAACAAGCATTTTAAGGCAATTAACTAAAATAGATTTATTTGTCATTTAGAAGTAAAAATAACTCTCAGTGGCACAAAAATTAACATTTAACATAACTTATTAATTACTTTATACATAAAGTTTCTAGCATCTAACAATTAAACAAAAATTTACAATCATTAATGATCGTAAACATGGGGTTTGTAGGATCCATCATCGTACAGATTTTCGCTGTAGTCATGAACATATTGACCTTCATGTGCATGGGCAGCGTAGACGGGAGCAGCATGAGCTACAACTGAAGCACCATGAACTACAACGGGAGCAGCGTATGCTACAGCTGGAGCAGTGTAACAGCATTGCCAGTCGAGATAGTTCCGGATGGTCCAGCCAAGGTGTTACCATGTTCATAGGAAGAGTACTAAACGGTTCTTGGGACAGTGTGGGCAGCATGGGTAACTAGGCTACAGGGGCAGCATGAGCAGCATAGCCTACATGGACGGGATGGGCAACATAACCTACAGGGGTGGAATGGGCAGTGTAGACTACAGCGGGTGCAGGTGTACAACAGGTGCGGCGTGTACAACGGGTGCGGCATGGCCAACAACTCCTGGGTGCTCTTCATGACGATTTGACCTCCTGGGGACAACGGCAGATATTACGCTACCTTCTGGTCCTACAACGTGGTCTTGCTGCTGGGTCCTCGAAGGATTTTGGCTGAATGACCGTGATACAGACCAGCGTTGGTTGCGGCCAAACAGGCGAAGAAGGCAATGATGGCCTAAAATAAAATTATTTATTTATTTAACAACACCTTAATAATAACATTTTGTATTTAAATCTAACATAAAATATGTATGGTAGTTTAATTTTATAACACTAGATGTGAAAAATAAAACATACTTACAAAGGAGTTCATGGCTCTTGATTTAATTTTTGGTAATGATCTAATGATACCATTTTAATTTTACGTCGAACTTTTTATACTTTATAGGTTAACCTTGCCCATTAAAAATCCATTTTGGTTTCGCTCTAATATCGTAAGCAATATCTTTCTAATACTTTCTAAACTGTGATGATTTATTCCTTTACGTAAAATTTTAAAACATCACATATTAAAAAAAAACATTTAAATAATTTTTATATTAAAATTGACATATGTTTTAGGTTTTTAATTTACGAAAAAAATAAACGCAAAGTGTTATATATTAAAAAAAAAAACAAATAATCCCGATTTTCCTATTTAAAAATGTTTGTCATTGTAAAGTACTGAGAACACGTATATGTATCTTCTCTAAATTTATTGGACATATACATTTTTGGTAATAAATTTATTACCAAAATAGTCAACATAGTATACCAAACTTTAAAGTAAGTTGAAAATCAGATTTTTAAAAAGTTTTGTCATCAGTTAATTGCTTGTGTAACCAATTTTTTTGACAAATGGTTTGTGCTCAAATAAAAGGCAAAACAATTTGTTTAAAATATTATTATTATTTGCGAGCACTTTAAGCTTCAATGAGAAACCCGAGTAAAAAACATTATTAAGTTTAAGCTACCTAAAAAAATCTAGGCACAGCTAAATTTTGATTTTCAGTTTAAAAATTATTTCTCTTACGAGATGAAAAGCCTGTCTCCGCCAGGCGAGAGACAATATTAAGTAGCTCTGTCTCGTAAGACCCTTCCGTACGGCTAACGGTAAAAACACATTTTTGTTCCTATTTTGTCCCGGGAGCGAAATTCAAAAACGGGCTTCGTTAAGTTCTAGCACGCTAAAGACTACCAATGTTCCAAACTTCATGATCTAAGCTCAAGCCATAACCTCAGAATACGTGGACAGACAAATAAATATATATATATATATATATATATATATATATATATATTATATATATATATATATAATATATATATATATATATATATATATATATATATATATATATATATATATATATATATATATATATATATATATATATATATATATTTGTCTGTCCACGTGATTCTGAAGTTATGGTTGAGCTAAAATCATGAGTTTAGCCTAAGCCATAAGCCATAACTTCAGAATAACGTGGACAGACAAATAAATATATATATATATATATCTTACTTTTCTTCAACCATTTTATAAATTATTTTTTTATAGAGTTTTTCTTGGGTATAGGTTGACAAATAAATTTGGAAAGCAATTTCAGCACAACGTTTCGCACATTATATTGTGCTTTTTCTAGTTTTATTCTAAAATTTTGAAAATTACAATCAAAAGTTTTAAACACTACTAGACTACATTGTTTTTTAGACACACATTTAAAATCTCACTTATATACGTCATATTTAAAAACAGATTAAAAAATTCCTAAAAATAAAACCAAAAATACAGAGTAAGTACATACCTTGGAGTTGTTTTGATTATTTCTGATGCAGAACTTTGTTTCGTCTAAAGGAATGTTATTATTATTATTATTTTTTTTTACAGATAAAATTTATTATTATTTTTTTTTATTTATGTTCCTAATTTATTCTAATGTTTTCTTGTGTATACAGGATGTTATTTATTTTTTAATTTAAATTATACAGATCAGTCTAATATCATATATACATACATATACATACATACTATATATACATATGTACATACATACCACACACATACATTTTTTTTTCTCCTATTTAGTTTGGGTTTATTAAATTATGGTAAATTTGACTAAGGCTGCTTATATCTTTTTTGTCATTTAGGGCATTTTTTCTTTTTTGATCTCAATCATTTCTTTTATTTTTAATTTTTGGTAGTTTGAGTCTGTAGTCAATATTTTTGTTTCTTTAAAGTTAAATTCGTGCTTGGTTTGAGACTCATGTTTGTGTAATGCGGTGGAGGTGTTTTTAGTATATTTATGTCCGTTAATTTTCATTTCTAGGTGTTGTGTAGTCATTCCAATGTATTTTTGGGGCAATTTAAGCATGATATTGAGTATATTAAATTGGACTTTTTTTTGGTTGGCACTTTACTTTTTAATGATGTAAATAGTGTACTAATCTGATTTTGAGCCTTATGACAAACAGTTATGTTTAGATAAAATATATTTTATTTTTTCTGAGAGTCCAGGAGTGTACGGCATAGCGATATAACTATTATTTTCTTGTGGTGTTTTTTTAATGGAGGCTTTTTTTATTTTATTATAAAATAGAAATGTTCTTTGATTAAAAACAACATACATAACACACAGCAAACAACAACACACAACAAACATACCACTTAGACCCATAGTCTCATGTATCCAATCTCCATTTTATAAACTATCAAAATATTTATCAAATTGCTTGTCAAAAATAACTAGAAAAAATAATTACTATATAAAAGATTCATTCAATTTTAAAACATTTATTGATACTGTTAATATACCTAATAACTATAAGCTAATATCTCTAGATGTAGTGTCATTATACACTAACATTCCCAACGACCTTGTTTCGCATATAATAACAAAAAAATGGAATCAACTAGAAAAACACACAACACTTACACTGACAGATTTTACAAAAGCTATTAAACTTACACTAAATAATAATTATTTTCAGTATAATAATGATTTTTATCAACAATTAGATGGTTGTGCCATGGGTTCCCCTATTTCTTCCACAATAGCACAATTAGTGATATTTAGAGGAAAACGTAATTCAAAAACTAAATTTTCACATTCCATTTTTTAAAAGGTTTGTAGACGACTGTATTACTGCTGTTCCTGAGAATAAGGTTGACGAAATACTAATAGCTTTTAACAATTTCCATCCAAAATTACAATTTACACTTGAGACAGAAACCAACAATCAAATAAACTTTTTAAACCTAACTTTAATTAGAGACAAAAAACATCAAAATATTAAAACTAAATGGTATACCAAAGAAACATGGTCAGGGCGTTATTTAAATTTTAATTCAAACCATCCTAAAATCAAATTAACAGTGTCATATTAAGTTTAACTGACAGAGCAATCACACTTACCTCTCCCGAATAGAGACCTGAAATCTTAAAGAAAGTGAAACAAACACTAATAAATAATCATTTTCCAGAAAAAAATATTAGAAGAATTTTTAATCAAAGAACATTTCAATTTTATAATAAAATAAAAAAAGCTTCCATTAAAAAAAACACCACAAGAAAATAATAGATATATCGCTATGCCTTACACTCCTGGACTCTCAGAAAAAATAAAACATATTTTATCTAAACATAACATAACTGTTTGTCATAAGGCTCAAAATCAGATTAGTACACTATTTACATCATTAAAAAGTAAAGTGCCAACCAAAAAAAGTCCAATTTAATATACTCAATATCATGCTTAAATTGCCCCAAAAAATACATTGGAATGAATACACAACACCTAGAAATGAGAATTAACGGACATAAATATACTAAAAACGCCTCCACCGCATTACACAAACATGAGTCTCAAACCAAGCACGAATTTAACTTTAAAGAAACAAAAATATTGACTACAGACTCAAACTACCAAAAAATTTAAAAAAAAAAGAAATGATTGAGATCAAAAAGAAAAAAATGCCCTAAATGACAAAAAGATATAAGCTGCCTTAGTCAAATTTACCATAATTTAATAAACCCAAACTAAATAGGAGAAAAAAAATGTATGTGTGTGGTTATGTATGTATGTATATATATATATATATATATATATATATATATATATATATATATATATATATATATATTTATATATTTATATATATATATATATATATATATATATATATATATATATATATATATATATATATATATATATATATATATATATATATATATATATATATATATATATATATATATATATATATATATGTATGTATGTATATGTATGTATATATGTATATTAGACTGATCTGTATAATTTAAATTAAAAAATAAATAACATCCTGTATACACAAGAAAACATATTAGAATAAATTAGGAATATAAATAAAAAAAATAATAATAAATTTTATCTGTAAAAAATAATAATAATAATAATAACATTCCTTTAGACGAAACTAAGTTCTGCATCAGAAATAATCAAAACAACTCCAAGGTATGTACTTACTCTGTATTTTTGGTTTTATTTTTACGAATTTTTTAATCTGTTTTTAAATATGACGTATATAAGTGTGAGATTTTAAATGTGTGTGTCTAAAAAACAATGTGTAGTCTAGTAGTGTTTTAAAACTTTTTAATTGTAATTTTTAAAATTTTTAGAATAAAACTTGAAAAAGCACAATATAATGTGCGAAGAACTGTGCTGAAATTGCTTTCAAATTTATTTGTCAACCTATACCCAAGAAAAACTGTATAAAAAAATAATATATATATATTATATATATATATATATATATATATATATATATATATATATATATATATATATATATATATATATATATATATATATATATATATATATATATATATATATATATATATATATATATATATATATATATATATATATATATATATATATATTTGTCTGTCCACGTGATTCTGAAGTTATGGCTTGAGCTAAAATCATGAAGTTTGGCACATTGGTAGTCTTTAGCAGTGGCTAGAACTTAACGAAGCCCGTTTTTTGAATTTCGCTCCCGGGACAAAAATAGGAACAAAAATGTGTTTTTTTACCGTTAGCCGTACGGAAGGGGTCTTACGAGACAGAGGCTACTTAATATTGTCTCTCGCCTGGCGGAGACAGGCTTTTCATCTCGTAAGAGAAATAATTTTTAAACTGAAAATCAAAATTTATCTGTGCCTAGATTTTTTTAGGTAGCTTAAACTTAATAATGTTTTTTACTCGGGTTTCCCATTGAAGCTTAAAGTGCTCGCAAATAATAATAATATTTTAAACAAATTGTTTTGCCTTTTATTTGAGCACAAACCATTTGTCAAAAAAATTGGTTACACAAGCAATTAACTGATGACAAAACTTTTTAAAAATCTGATTTTCAACTTACTTTAAAGTTTGGTATACTATGTTGACTATTTTGGTAATAAATTTATTACCAAAAAATGTATATGTCCAATAAATTTAGAGAAGATACATGTACGTGTTCTCAGTACTTTACAATGACAAACATTTTTAAATAGGAAAATCGGGATTATTTGTTTTTTTTTAATATATAACACTTTGCGTTTATTTTTTTCGTAAATTAAAAACCTAAAACATATGTCAATTTTAATATAAAAATTATTTAAAACATTTTTTTTTAATATGTGATGTTTTAAAATTTTACGTAAAGGAATAAATCACCACAGTTTAGAAAGTATTAGAAAGATATTGCTTACGATATTAGAGCGAAACCAAAATGGATTTTTAATGGGCAAGGTTAACCTATAAAGTATAAAAAGTTCGACGTAAAATTAAAATGGTATCATTAGATCATTACCAAAAATTAAATCAAGAGCCATGAACTCCTTTGTAAGTATGTTTTATTTTTCACATTTAGTGTTATAAAATTAAACTACCATACATATTTTATGTTAGATTTGAATAGAAAATGTTAATATTAAGGTGTTGTTAAATAAATAAATAATTTTATTTTAGGCCATCATTGCCTTCTTCGCCTGTTTGGCCGCAACCAACGCTGGTTTGTATCACGGTCATTCAGCCAAAATCCTTCGAGGACCCAGCAGCAAGACCACCGTTGTAGGACCAGAAGGTAGCGTAATATCTGCCGTTGCCCCAGGAGGTCAAATCGTACATGAAGAGCACCCAGGAGTTGTTGGCCATGCCGCACCCGTTGTACACGCCGCACCTGTTGTACACGCTGCACCCGCTGTAGCCTACACTGCCCATTCCACCCCTGTAGGTTATGTTGCCCATCCCGTCCATGTAGGCTATGCTGCTCATGCTGCCCCTGTAGCCTATGTTACCCATGCTGCCCACACTGTCCCAAGAACCGTTGTAGCTCACTCTTCCGCATATGAACATGGTAACACACTTGTGGCTGGACCATCCGGAACTATCTCGACTGGCAATGCTGTTCACACTGCTCCAGCCGTAGCATACGCTGCTCCCGTTGTAGCTCATGGTGCGTCAGTTGTAGCTCATGCTGCTCCCATCTACGCTGCCCATGCACATAAAGGTTAATATGTTCATGACTACAGCGAAACTCTGTACGAAGATGGATCCTACAAACCCCATGTTTACGATCATTAAATCTTTATTATTTAAAATGTAAATTTTTGTTTAACTGTTAGATGCTACAAATTTAATGCATAAAGTAATTAAATAAGTTATGTTAGAAATGTTAATTTTTTGTGCCACTGAGAGTTATTTTTATGTCTAAATGACAAATAAACCTATTTTAGTTGATTGCCTTAAAATGCTTGTTTTATTTTTATTTCCTAAATTGGATCAAAATTAAAGAAACACTTCTTTCCTAAAGTATGAATTTTACATAAAATTTTAAGAAAAAATGTTCCTTCTTGTGTTAAATAATAATCAAAGTTTATTAATATTGACTATGTCGTTTTCACATTTTTTTTTAAGTTTTACCATTATTGGTACAAAAAAGTATTTTGACAGTGTACACACATAAAAAATGACAGTATTTTAGTATAAATTAGCATTAGAAATTGCAGTTTTTGTCAATAATACTTTGAATGTTTAGAAAAAATTTTAAACCGTGATTTTATTAGTAACTAAATGGTAAGTACTTTTACCCGCGGTTTTTAAGAAAAAGTGTTTTAAGGAGGTATACATTTTTTAAAGTAAAGTTATTGTTATATTTTTAAAAAAGGAAGATAAAGAAAATGACTTTTTGTAGAATAATGTGTCGAGTATAAGAAGAAATTCCATATACTTCTAAATACAATAGATGTTTCGCAATAAAAAAGGTAGCTAATTATTCCGTTCTTTGTCAATAGTGAATTTTATTTTGGCATGTAGACCATTTAGATGTTCTAGGAAGCGGTTTATTTGTTTTTCTCCATGTGGCCAGATTTCAAAAGTGTCATTCACATATCGAAGCTATACTTTTGGTTTAAGTGGGGCTGTCTCTAAGGCTTTAGTCTCGAAATCCTCCATAAACAAATTCGCAAAGGGCGGGAAACAACGGTGACCCCATCGGTGGTCCTTTTACTTGTTTGTATAGCTGTCCTAAATACACAAAATATGTGTTTTTAAGGCAATGTGTGGTTGAATCTATTATAAATTGAGGTAGTTGGTGTTTTGTTGTAATCAAGTCCAAAGCTTCATCGATGGGTACCTGTATAAAGAGGGACGTAACATCAAAACTGATTAGTACATTTGTTGGTCTAATTATACAGGGTGGCCCACCACATTCGCCTCGGTTTTTCTACTAAAAATAAAAAGAGCTGGGAAAAAACTTTTAGCATAATAATATGTGGGTCTATAAGGAGTTTATACCAAAATTATTTTGAAATATACAGGGTGACCCCAAAAAGTTACATATCAAAGTTATATTTTTTCTTATAAAACACCCTATATTTCCTATATAGGTGATAAATAAAGGTGACCTACTGTTATATTTTCTATACCTAAAACTAACCGTTTCTGAGAAATTTCGAGGAATTTTAAAATACATACCATAATTTAAAAATTGATTACACCCTGTGACATGTAACGAGCTCCTCGTAATTAAATTTACTGCTTAGCTTAAAGGTTAAAGTAAACTACTACATGAAAGGTTTTCTTCAATATTTACAGAGTGGTAAAAAAGTTGCCTTAAAGTTTGGACATACATTTTATTAAATACCTTCTTAAAGTTAAATAAGACACCACGTATTTAGTTGCCTATTTTGACGCAGAATTAGATTCCCTTTAAAACCATGTTAATGTTCCCTATACCTATTTCTTATACTTTATACGGAAAAGGTGTTTTTAACTTTAATTACGAGTAATTCCATTATTTTAAAAATTGAACACACTGTATTATAATGAAAAGCTACAAAACATTTTTAAACTCATTCTATTAAAAAATTAGGAAACTTAGATAGCAAAAGAATCGTTATTTTAATAAAAGCTCAAAGTGCTGTCCATTATCTTCAATGCATAAGCGAACTTTTTCTTGAAATGAGTGCTGAACTCTGGATAACATATTTGGCGGTATGGAACGAAGCGCTCTTCCTATTCGTACTTTTATATCCTGAGGTGTCGTTGGCGGTGTATTGTAAGCAATATTTTTGATATATCCCCATAAAAAATATTTGGGACTTGTTAGGTATGGCTGGTCAATTGTCTGGACCTCCTCGTCCTATCCATCTATTTGGATACTGCTGATCTAACTCGTTTCTAAAACGTCCATCAAAGTGCGCAGAAGCAGCATCTAGCTGCATCCACATCAGTTGACGAATATTAAGACGCATAGTTTTCAACAGTATAGGCAAATTGTCCCTAATAAATCCAGAAAGAAACATGTCGCCGTTTAAGTGACCATCAAAAAAGTATGGCCCTACTACTCGCGTTTCAATTATTCTACCCCACACGTTAACAGACCATCTGTGCTGGTGATCAAGGGTTCTAATAATATTAGCATTTTCGTCACTGTACTAGTGAAAGTTATGTCTGTTAACTAATCCGTTATTACGAAAACTTGCCTGATCGGAAAAAAGCACATATTCAAAAAAATTTTCGTCATCCCCAAACTTTTCAAAAACCCATAAAAAAAATTCAGTCGTCGATCATAATCCTCTTTAAAAAGCTGTTGATTTAGTTAAATGTGATACGGGTGAAATTTGTGTTTTTTAATTATTCTTTGGATGCTCTGTCTGCTTGTTCCAGTTGTTTGATATATTTTTCGCTGACTTGTGTGAGGGTCTTCAACCAGAGATTCTATCACCAAATATTCATTAGCCTCATTTCCGGTAACCGGCTTTTGTCATTCAGGCTTATTATAAGACACACTGCCTGTTCTTCGGAAAAGCTGCAACAACTTTTCTAATGATCGCCTACTAGGATGACGCCTGTTAGGATACCTTTGGGCATATACTTTTGACGCTAATAAACAGTTTTCTGGACACTCACCGACGGTAGGTTCTCATTTTAACTAATTAAAATGTTACAATCTTTTAAAACGATAATAGTTTTAAACTAGTTTAAACAATGATAATGGTTTGATTAACAAGTAGTGTCACTGTCAAATAATTTTTGTTTAAAAATAATACTTAACGTCATCTTGGCCAATGCCTACTATTATTGAATGGTAACTTTGGTATGTTTTTATTGAAGCCATAATAATATTATTTAGGGATTTATTTTACCACAGAATCTTATACATTTGCTAAGAAACAATGGCAATTTAACATATTTTGCCTCAACAATTCGGACAGATGCGCCTTCAACAATATTTTGTTCCTCATTTTTAGGAATGCTTTAATATTTTTAAAATGACACTAATTGTAGTAGTTAAAGTTTTTACTTCTGCCTGCATTTTGCTTAAAATACATTTTATTTTAAATAATTTAAACTTGTGCTTTAAGCAAATCTATGTGTTTCTTAATAAAAAGGTTTTTTAATTACAATACAGTGTGTTTCACTTTTAAGATAAGGGAATTACTTGTAGGTAATATATAAAAACGCGTTTCGCATAAAAAGCAGAAGAGATAGGTATAGAGAACCATAATATAGTTTTAAAAGAAATCTAATTCTGCATCAAAATACGTCACTATATACGGGGTGTTCCATTTAAGAAGTTATTTAATAAAATGTGTCCAAACTTTGAGGCAATTTTTTTCACCACTTGTATAGTATTAAGGTAACATTTTTATGTGGTCGTTAACTTAAACCTTAAGCTAAGCAGTAAATATAATAACGAGCAGCTCGTTACATGTTTCAGGGTGTAATCAATTTTTAAATTATGGTCTGTATTTTTATATTTCTCAGAAACGGTTAGTTTAAGGTATAGAAAATACAGTAATAGTAAGTCACATTTATTTGGTCCATAGTACCTAAAAACTTAAAAAAATATAGGGTGTTCCATAAGAAAAAATATAACTTTGATATGTACCTTTTTTTGTTCAAGCTGTATATTTCAAAATAATTTTAAAATATGCTTCTCATGGACCCACTTATAAGTGTGTTAAACTATTTTTATTTCTCGTAGAAAAACCAAGGCGACTGTGGTGAGCCACCCTTAATATCTCCTATTCTTTTCACGAAATGAGTTCTTTACGTAGGATTCTG
>JAHBCN010006097.1:0-51097 GCA_019359885.1 Listronotus oregonensis | reverse complement strand
GACTGGTGCCACACGATCGTTAATTTTTATAACTTAAACCAACAAGAAAAAAAAAAAAAAAAAAAAAGAAAGTATTAAATTACAGTCGAATTCATTCTCAAATTTTTTTGATAACCGAATAAATTTTGGCAATAGCATAAGGGGTGAAATTATGTGAAAACTTTTTAATAACTCAACCCTTTATTACTGAATGTCTTGAAACTGACGAAACATTGAACCTAAGAAATTAATTTTTTTTGGGGAACCTTAATTTCCCTTTTTTTTAAAAAATGGTAATACAAAAAAAATGCCATAATCGGCAACGAAAAAAAAAATTTTAAAATTTTGGAAGAAAAAAGAAAATTAACATAACTTTGATAAGTTGTCTCAATAAATTTCAATGCATGGAATATTGATGGGGGATCATTTAATTGTGGTTTAAGTATTTTGAAGGGAAAGGGAAAAATAAATTTTTTTTTTCCCCCAAAAAAATTTAAAAAAAAAACGGTGACAAAAAAATAATTTAAAAGCAATATGAAGTTAAAATTTTTAAAAACGCGCAGAAGATTTTACGTTTTAAATTTTATCCATGTGGATGATAATATTGTAATTTAACTATGAAGATATAAATTTTACAAATCTACGCCAGAATCTGAAGTAACCCAAAATGACAGAAAAAATTATATAAGATGATGATTTTGAAGAGACATGCAAAAAACCTTAAAATGAGTCGGTGGCAAATTCTTTTTAAAAACGAATGAAAAACGGATTTTTGTAAACCCTTTTCTGCCCTGTATCCCGAGAAAATAAATTTTTTTTTGGTTAATCAACAACTGACCATCAGATTTTCTATCTCTTGTAGTTTCCAATTTCCCCAAATAGCGTACGCCCACGAAAAAAAAGTAGTCAAACCAAACCCTTTTTCCCAGTCAATTTTTCAAAAATTTTTCATAATTTTATTATTGCATTCTTTCAAAATGTATTCCGTCTTTTACACAAAAAAAAATTCTGATTCTTTTACTTTTACCATCTGTTAAAATCAAATTTTTTCCAATAATTTTTGTGTTCCCAAATTTGATAATCAGTAGTTACGCTGTTTTGTTTTTAAATTTTTGCCCTAAAAAAATAATATATGCTTGTGACTTCCATCAAATCGCCATCCTATACAAAAATTTAGCCCCTTGTATTTTTTTGATATTTATGACTATTCCGTATATTAAAGAATTTAAAAAGATCCGGAATGCGAATAGGTCTAATATTAAACCCATTTAAACCCCAAAAAATATTCTCACTAAGACGAGACCGAACAACAATTTTTTTAAAAAATGGGTGAAGTAAAATCAGAGAAAAAAAAAGACCATGAAACTAGAGTTAAAGAATAAAAAAAACATACGGAACGAGATAAAACGTCAAAATTTAGGGATTGCCGAACACGCATGGTAAAAACAACCTATATACAATGGTGGGAAGAAAAATTATTCAAAAGAAACCCACTAAAAAAAAAAGAAAATTTAAAAAGCTGTAATAATAGCAAAAATAAAATTTATTAGAAAACCTGTATAGACTTCCGAATATCTGGTGCCGTTGTGAACCGTGACAAGTCGGTAAGTTTCGGTGAAAAAGGGGATAATATAAAGGCAGCTTTTAAGAATATTTTTATTATCACTTGAAAACGGTTGAGATACATCATAACAAAAATTGGATCAATTAAAAAAAAAAAACAATGGAAGTCCAATTTTTTAGTGTTATTATTAGAAATAAAGTTATAAAGTGTAAGTTTATTACCTCATGCAAAGGGAAAAATGTGCCCGGGAATTTGAAAACCGAAATGTATTTAGAAAACCAGTGTCGACATTTCAAAATCTGGTTACGTTGTGAACCGGACAAGTTTGGTTTAAAACAACGGATAGTATAAAAGGTCGTAGTTTTTAAACTTGAAAACGGTTGGATAACATCAAACCGAAATTTTTTATATAAATTAAAAAATAAAGACAATGGATGTTCAAATTTTAGGTTTTTAAAAACTTTTATTTTTTTTTTTTAGACACAAATGTTTATAAAATTTAAAAAGAATAAGTACCCTCATCACAGTGATAGTAATTATTTAGTAAAAGAAAAAACAACCACTACAATCTATTTTTCTTGATATAAGCTAAAATCAAGATTTTGGGCTGATTGTAAAATTTTTAGTATTATTTTATTTTTCGAATCCACTGGTTGTTTTAGAGGTTAAAAAAAAATTATTTTGTTTTTAAAGAATGTTATAAAAAAAGTGAAGGAAATGTTTTCAAAACTATTAATATTTACAAAGATTTTCCTATTTTTAAAATTTTTTTTTAAAGTTTTTTAAGAAATTTTAAAAAACAAAAACCTATTTAAACTAATTTATTTAAACTAGCTTTTTTTTTAAAGCTAGACATATTAAATACAGAGTGTCTAAATGTTAAAATACGTGACTGGGATGAAATTACACTTTATATTAAGCCCCCAAAAAAATTATTTATATTTGTTGGTAATTTACTAAAAATATGCGTTTTTTTTATAAAAACAAAATCATGTTTAATCGAAAATTTCCAGTTCCTGAAAATTTAGAATTTTGAAAACTTAAACAATGTCTGATGTAGAAGAAAAAAATTTTTCCCCTTTTTAAATCGGTTTGTGAAATTTACAAATTTAAGGTCTTGGCGTTTTCATTGGTTATGTGTTTTTTGTGTTCTGTGGGAAGAAAATTGGGTAACAAAGTTTTTTTTTTCTTTGAAAATAAAAGGGTGCCAAAAAAATTTTTTAGAGTTTTAAAGGGGGGATCAAAAAGGGGGAAATTTTTTTTTTTTTGGGGGAAAAAAGGGGGTTAAATTTAAGGGATGGAGGGAAAACCAATTTTTAGATTTTTATCCATTTTTTTTTTAAATTTCCCTTTTTTAAAAAATTCCAAGCACCGAAACATGCAGATGTTGATTTCCATTTTAGACAACTGGATTTCCCAAAAGTTATACAAATAACTCTAATTGATCCACCCCATTAACGTCTTAATTTTTTATAAAAATGTTTGGAACCAAAACACAAACAGCGGGGTTTTTGTTCGGGTCCCCTCGGCTCTGACTCCCCGTGTTTTAACTTTTTGTTTGCCGGGAACGCTTTAAAATGGGGAAAAAAACTTTGACATTTTAAGGGTTTAAAAAGGAAAAAAAAGTTATGGGTTTTTTTTCCCCTACCCCCAAAAAAGGTTTTTTTTTTTATTAAGGCCCCAAAAAAAAGCATTAAATCGGTGGGTGGGTCCCTTTTTCAAATTTAAGGATCGTCCATAAATATAACAAAAAACCCAAAATCTTCTTCTTTTTGGGGGGGGTTTTTCCACTCCGGGGCCACCTTTTTTACGGCCTTCCCCTTATCTTTTTACCAATTAATTGTCTTGTTCCTTCTAAAATCTGTTAAAACCCCCGACTGGTTGGTTGATATATTCCCGTGGGCTCATTTTGGTTACCCAAAAAACCTTTTTTGTGTTTAAGCTTAACTTCCACGTTATGGGAATTTTGTCGTTTCCAATTTCCCCCTTTTTGGGGCCTATTTTGTGGTGTCCTCTTGGTTATTGCGCCTTAGCAACCTTTTTTTATGCAAATCTTTTTTCCATTTGTCGTAGTTCTTTCTTCTTCTTTTGGGTGGGCCCTTTTGAACTTTTTTTCCCTTTTTTTTTCTGGGGGTTTTCCAATTCCTTTGTTGGGTCCAAACTAGTTTTTTTTTGCGTGGTTTTTGGGGACCCGGGGGTTCTGGGAAAAATGGTTGGATGATCCATGTCTCGTAGCCTTCCCTTTTTTTTCCTTCTATTCCCAATTTTTTCGAAAAGTTCCCTGTTGGTTTCCCAGGACTTCCGTTCTTTTTTGGATTCCCTTCAGCCTGGACTTCCTTTGGGGTTTCTTTCCCCCAGGACGCCCGGGTTTTTTTACCCATTCCCTTTTTTTATAAGCCCCCAAATTTTTTTAGTATTATCAAAAACCTTTTAAAAAATTAAACAAATTTTTAAATAAATTTTTTTAAAAAGATTGGAAAAAAAACCCCCAACGGACCAAACCCAAAAACCCTTTATAAGGGCCCTTTGAATCTTTTTTTCAAAAGAAAATTTAATAAAAATTGCTTTGGGAAAAGGAAAAGATACAATAAAGAGGTAATTGATTTTAAAAGTGTGAAATTGGGTTTAGGTTTTTTGTTTTTCCCCTTGATCCAAATTATTTTAGGAAGGGGAAACTATATAAATAATAACATATCAAAAAAGCCCAATAATGGGGGTAACTTTAAAAGGGAGTTATTTTTTATTATGAATTTCCCTAAAAACAACTGTGAATCATTGTTATAGAAACACCGTAGGCAGAATCAAATAAAAAAAAAAATATTTTTTATGAAAATGAAAAAAAAAGAACAAAATTAAATTAAACATTGGCAAAATTACAATTACCTTTTTGTAAAGAAATTAATTCTATTTTTTAATCCCTGGGTTTATTAGTGCAATGCAGTTCTATTAGTTTTTAAAAATATAAAGATTTTGAAAAAAATTTTTTTTTAAAAATAATTTTTACTGCTTTAAACAAAACAACCTGTAAAGGGGTTTCACCAAAGTTGCCAAAAAAATTAAAAAATTTCTCAATTAAAAAATTGGAAATTATTTTGAAAACTAAAAAATTCCCCTTTTAAAATTTGAAAACAAGTGGGAAAAAAATTGTTGCCAAAAAAAGGTCCCCAATTGGGTAGGGGTTCCCCAATTATTTTTTTAAAAGGTTTTGCGCAAAGCGCGCAGCAAAAATTTTTCTTTTTTAGTTTCAACTTTCTTTGATCTTTACCGACACCCCGCGGAAAACTTAAATTAAGTGGAAGATAAGTGGAAGACAGAAAAAGTTGCTGTATTTTGTAGAAAGGCAACAAATTGCCGCAACTTGCGGAAAACTTAGTTGAAGACTTTGGTGGAAACGCGGCGACACTCCGGGGGAAACAAACATTTAGTGGAAGATTTGTCTCTCCACAAGTGGAAGACAAAAAAAGTTGCTGTATTTGGTAAAAAAAGCAACAAATTGCCGCAACTTGTAAAAAACCTAGTGGAAGACTTTGGTTTAAACGCGGCTTAATAAAATTTCAAAGATGATATTTAAAAATAACAGTAAGTTGGGTAGGGAGGCAAATTTACTATGCAAAATGTACAGGGTTTTTTCTTATAATTTGGCATGCTTTTAAATGTATGGAATACAAAAAAGTGGTTTATACAAAAGTTTTAGAATATTTTATGATGATTTAAGTTATGATATTTAGAAAAACAACTGACGATCGAAAAATAGAAAAAACGAGAATAATATATTTTTTAAATGGGATACCCTATATTTTTTTGAAAAGTGAGATCCAACATATAAATTCTGTTTGACTTTCACAGCTTACTAGACCTAAGAAGGGTGCTCCATCGCATAAAAAATGAAAATTTAAAGTCGAATTGTTACAAAACTGCTTATCCAAACATAGACATTTAATATAATTTTAAAAAGGGAAAAACCCAAAAATTTTCGAGTTTTCATAAAATACAGAGGGCGTTCCATTAAAAAAAAAAATTGCCGATTTTTCTATTTTTCGGCCGACAGTTGTTTTTCTAAATTTCATATCTCAAATTTTCATAAAAGTCCTAAAACTTTTGTAAAAAGCACTTTTGTGCATTCCATCAAATAACACTGTTAAAAGCATGCCAAATTATAAGAAAAAACCCTGTACAATCTAATAATGAGGACCTGGAACACTATTCAAAAATCACCAGGAAAAATTAATTCAAAAATCTAGAAAATTAAAAATATTCTCATAATTTCAATAACAATATTTATATATTATTTGGGGCCAATGGACCATGCTTGTAAATCTCATACAACGAAAGATTCCTCTATCACGACATTCGAAATGCCTGTGAACAGTCTAGAATTTTCATAACACCTATGATTGGAATTTTATTTTTATGCAATATTAATTGTTAAATTCCAGATGCGTTTTTAAAGTAATATTATGTAAATTATCGATTAAATATGAATATTTTAACTTGCTGCTACATAATTTATTTAAATTATTGTAAAAATATGGCTAAACGAAGCGGTAACGTTGGTTTAAAATTGGATTAATATTTTTTAGGACTGCATAATTTCATAGCTGCTTTAAAAATTTAGTTATTAGTGTGATAATAAACATTTAATTTAAATATGGGAAACTGCATAAAACATTAGTTCGATTTAAATATTAAACTGCAAAAAAGTAGACTTATTTATTAAGTATTCGTTTTATGAACTATAAAAAATAATTTTTAACAATTAATAATTATCACAATAGCAGAAAAATGGTGATGCCTTTTTGATCTCAGCGAGAATGTAAAACTCACCTATTGTTTAGTTCTGGTTAAAAAATATCATTAAAATAATGTTGAATTTATTTCTTTTAATTTCTAAATTTACCAAGTATTTCTTAAATAATTTTGCTTAGTCAAATACTGAAATCCTTCATTTTCTAAAATGACTAGTCAGTACATGTATGCCGGCAAATAGCATAGTAGCCTTATCCTTTTAATGTCTGACTTACTATTCAGTCATTCCCTGTAAGGACTAAATCCGTTTTAAAAAAGCGTAATAATAATTTTTAATTCATGGTTTGCCAAGGTATTACAGGGAATGACTGAGTGGTTAGTTCCGGTTAGAAGTTTATTAAACTTTAGACACATTTTTAACGTTTTCAAATATTTTGTATACGACTGTATTTTGTAACCTATTCACTAGAAACCTTAATGCACACTTATGTAATGTTGTGTACACTAAGTGGCACAGAAAATGCAATACCGAGTAGTGTGTAATGTTAAGTATACTTTAACAATTTTTAGGTACACCGATAAATAGAAAGTGATTAAAATTTAAGCTCGCAATTTTGCCAAATAGCTGATATATCCCACTTTAATGTTAATAATGTGTCAAAGCTCCTCTGTTCGCTATACATTCGTTAAGTCGTCGCGACATTGATTGGATTATGTAATTGGTGTCTTTTTGGTGTATTGTATCCCAGGCCTTCTGAATTTGGTTTCGTAGAGCCTCCAATGTTTGTGGAGGATGCGGTGAATTTTAGAATTTTCTTTTCTCATACATGTACGATGGGGAAAAGGTCTGGAGATCAAGGAGGCCACCAAAGCAGATTACATCAAACGCTTCTAAAAAGTCTAAACTAAAACGTGCGACATGAGGTCGTGCATTGTCTTACTTAAATAGTGAATCTTGCAATATTTTTAAAAAGGAAAGCAGATATGATTGTAGAACTTCGTGCATATAGCGCTGGGCAGTTATGCTACCTCAAGTAAACACTAATCGTGACCTGCTGCCGTAAGCAATGGCACCCCATACCATAACACCCACAGTGCGATGAATATGCCGTTTGAGGAAAAATTCGACGTTTCGTCTTTTACCACGTCTCCTAAACAGAATCTGGAGTCATCGCAGAACACAACTGAGTTCCATTCCATATTCCATTCAAGACTCTCCGTACTCCATACCAATCGTTGCCGACCATGCTGTAGGGTCAGAGGTAGTACAAGATGGGGACGGTATAAAACAGCCCAAAAGTCCCCGGCCCCAGCATCGAACCACTGGTTTGCAACTGCCCTTGTTGTGAAAATTCGATCTCTAAGTGCTAGTTGCCCCAAATAACGATCCTGTCGTCTAATTCCTCTAACTCATAGATTTCGGCCTTCTTGGAACCACGCTTGACAACATCTCATTACAGTAGCTTCGTTTCAATTCACCGGATTAGCGATTTCCCTAAAAGAAAATATGGCTTCACGTAACCCGATTATCCGACCCCTCTTAAACGAAAAGTTTAGGGAAATTAGCGCGTCTGCGAACTCTAGGCATGATAATGCAATAAGACAACAATGAAACAAATCGTATCAAATAAATCCAACACAGAAAAATCACTAAATATTAAGTAAACATGTTCATATTGTTCAGATCCTGATATGAAAAAAAACTTTTACAAATAAAAGTACGGCTCAAAATGCCTTCAAAATTTTATCAGGATGCCGATTTTGTATATTATAACATGTGCCTATCACTTCCGGTTTAACCGGAAACGACATATTTTTCCAGTGGATTCTACGGATCATTTTAAATATAAAATTTGAATTATATCCTATACCTATCTTTATTAATTTTTGAGAAAATGGCGATTGACGATGTCCAAACGGCCGCACATTATTATGCAGTTATAGGGAAAAACAAATAAATGTTTTCTCAAAAACTAACAAAGATGGGTATAGGATAAAATACAGATTTTATATTAAAAATGACCCCTAAAATCAAAATTATAGAAACTATACAAGGTGTTGCATTAAAATTTTTGAAGTAACGTTATTAGAATAGTCAATTTCCGCAGCACTTCCGGTAAAGCCGGAAGTAGTTTTAGTATGACCTCCACAGATAGAGTCTTCAGAAAGAATTAAATTATACAGGGTGGCCAGATAAGAATGCAAAGTGCTGTATTTTGGAAACTATTCGTCGTAGAGACTTGCGGTAAAAAATTTATGACTAAAGAGGCCAAGGCCATCTGTTAAAATAAAGTGGTGGGGGTAATTCAATGTTTTTTTAAATAAACAGCTGTAACTCCTAAACGACTGAACGGATTTTAACAAACTTGGTCTCGTTGGAAAAAACATTTATTGCTCCATCAAATCCGTCTTATCTGTGATATGTCTAATTCTTAGTAATTCCGCTAGAGCGCGTTTTTTGATCTAATAACAGAAAATTGCAAAATTCTCTAAAAAACTAAATGCAATAATAAGACTTTTTTTTCATAAAAATGTAGTGAAATGATAGCTAAATAGGCCAGTGAAAACCGTATCTCGATATCTTATTCGTAGTCTGAAATATCGAAGAAAGAATATTTAGTTATCATATAATTTTAATAAGACGCTATTACACCGATATTTATTGTTATTTATTTGCCTTTTTCAAGGTTCAATGATAAAATGTCTTAATTTAATAATTTTTAAATAATTAAAATATTCTTTGTTAAAAAAAAAAAAACGCGTAGGGGCATAATAATCAATGCATATAAAATGCAAGTGCAAGGTAGGCAGAATATTGAAGAGTAGGCCATGGAGGAAAAAACAAATGTCTAAAATCAACTTGTCAACAAATATTAAAATTAGTTTGTACATAATAAATTTTTATAACATTTATTTGTTTTCCCATAAAACTGCCTAATGTGCGGTAGTTTAGACATCTTTAATCGCCATGATTCGTTAAATCTAAATTCTGAAAAATATACGGGTTATTCCTTTAAAAAAATCAAAGTTGATGTCGTTTCCGGTTAAACCGGAAGTGATAGGCGCATGTTATATCCAAAATCGACATCTTATCTAATATTTCATCCTAAATTTTAAAAACTATATGTTTTCTATCAAGAAAATAAAGGGCTGGGTAGTGATTTCGTTGTCTCCCGGTATATAGCATAAAATAAGAAAAAAGCAAAAAATGCACAGTTCTTTTAGAATGACCCATACACACTAATGTTCAGTTAATTACAGTATTATACAATCTAATTACATATGTAAAGTTATACTTCCACTTTTAGCTTAAAGCTAGCACGTACTTAAATGAACACCATTTATTCTAAGAAAAATAAAAATGTCAGAGATTTAGAAAAACGTGATATCTGAAGGTTTCGATTTGGTAAGATTTATAATTGTATTTAAAGTTTTCAGGGACTTTGTTTTTACTTTTGATAAATAATTAATATATAGCTTTTATTGTTATTATTGTTTTAATCAAAGGTTTTGCTCCAAATCACCGTGCGCTTAGGTTTCAACAATAGATTCGTTGAAAGAAAAGGTCATAGCAATTACTATTGCCACTCTTTTAAGTAACAATATAAAAGCAAGAAGTTATGCTTTTTGTAAATGGTAATTAGTATTTTGTTGCTATAAATCAATGAATATAAATAATAAAGTGTTTTATAAAAATATTTTTCGTACAACCGTTACGAAATATTAACAATTTCTTGAATTGAAAAATCCTTGTTGGGTATTCGCCAGATACTTTCTACAATGGCCTGCTTCGGTCTAGTCCCTACCAGTACAAGTGACTCCCATGAGCTGGTGGATCACCTAAAACAAAATAAAGAAAAACCCACAAAAAAAAAATCAAAATATTTATATACGTTTTAGTGGCAAGTCCCCACCGTTTTCATAATAAAATTAAAACTGTTACAATTTTGTCAAAATTTGTGACGTAATGTCATATAAATAACATATTAATAAGTTATAACTGGTATATTTATTATTTTCAAAAAGAAAAGGGGTGGTAAATTGAGTTTTCCTGGACACAAAAAATACAACGTTTTTTTAATGTTTGTATCAAAGCTGAAACAATTTTAATTTTAAATAATGTTTTACTTTTACTTAAACTGCTATAAATTAATTTTATCTTAAAAGGAGTGGTAGAATTGCCACCATAACGTAGATAAATATTTTGATTTGTTTGCGGTTTTTCTTTATTTCAATTTAGGCGCTCTGCCAGTTCACACAGGTCAATAGGACTGAGCACACTCAGTCTCTATACCCCGGGACTAGGACCGAAGCGGTCCCATCGTGGAGAATATTTGGCAAGTATCAAACAAGGACATTTTAATCAGGGTTCGAGGATGTATATATATATATATATATATATATATATATATATATATATATATATATATATATATATATAATATATATATATATATATATATATAATAATTTAATATATAATTATATATATATATATATATATATATATATATATATATATATATATATATATATATATATATATATATATATATGCTAGATGAAAAGCCTGTCTCCGCCAGGCGAGAGACAATATTAAGTAGCCTCTATCCCGTAAGACGCCTCTTCCGTACGGCTAACGGTAAAAAACACTTTTTGCTCCTATTTTTGTCCCGGGAGCGAAATTCAAAACGGGCTTCGTTAGGTTCTAGCCACTGCTAAAGACTGCCAAATTTTATGATTTTAGCTGAAGCCATAACTTTAGAATCACGTGGACAGACAAATAAATAAATATATATATAATATATATATATATATATATATATATATATATATATATATATATATATATATATATATATAATACAAAAATGGTTTAAAAATTGTATGTTATTAAGTAATTTTTGGCGTTTGTTACTGTATTTCTATGTAGATAGCGTTCGACTAAAGTTAAAACATACTTCCTAATAGTAAGTTCTAGTCCATAAATGGCAACACTTCTGCCAACATTAATGGAGTCAGTCGTGTCAGAAAAAATTCGTTACAAAAGAGTAAGTTTTTTGTGTTTATTCCATTATTTTTTACCAAGAAAGTAATTAAGAATGTGCACAAACAATTTTACTTCATTATTGAGTATTTAAGTAGCATTTAATAACTTTTGTATTTATAAAATATAACTGTATTGATATATATCAAACATTTGATATATATCGGATATATAGTATGTCCGTGGATGCGCTTAACAAGAGGACAAATGGACCAAAAATTAAAGATGAAAAATCACTTGATAAAAAATTTTTTAAAAAGATATGAACTACAATGAGAAAATAGATTGTTATCATACAGGGCGTTTCAAAAATGCAAAAACATAAAATCAAATAAGAGCAGTCGTTTTTTGGCCTTTTACCGTGAAATGATAAATAAAAAACTGGTTTCAAATTTATTTCTAATCTTGATTGTAAACTTACTGAAGAAAATTGGAATTTACGAAAAAATCAACATTATTGCAAGTACGCATTTTAGCATTTACATTTTTTTAACATTTTACATTTTTTTCATTTAATATTTATTTTTATTAATGTTTAGTAATTTTATGATTTAAGTAGTAGAAATGCGTACTTGCAAAAATGTTGATTTTTAAAATTTTTCCATTAATTTAAATTTTCTTCAGTAAGTTCGGAATCAAGTTAAGAAGCAAATTTGGAGCAAGTTTTTATGTGTATTTTACGTTAAAAGGCCAAAAAATGACTGTTTGCTTTTGTTCGATTTTATGTTTTTGTATTTTTGTATGATAAAAATTTATTTTCTAATTGTAGTTCATATTTTTTCGATAAGCAGAATTTTTTTTATCAAGAATTACCTTTTTTTCTTTTAATTTTTGGTCCATTTGTCCTCTTGTTAACCGCATCCGCGGACATACTGTATATCATAAATATCCGATGTTTTGATATTTATAATAAATATCGGATATTTTCGAACTCTGATTTTAATAGATGAATCCGTCACAACAATATAGAACATATAACATACAATTTCAATTGTCATTTCGATGTCGAAATAACATCCGTTTTCGCACGCGAGTTTAAAAGTAAAAATATTTGTTATACACATTATTAATACGATCTTTCAAATCAGAAATTGAACAGGGTGACGCCGTTTCAATGGATTTCTGGGGTATTAAAAAATCTACAAGAGATCTGATGGAACATTCTCGAGTTTGATTTTGGAAACAATATCTCGGACGTACAAAGCATTTTTCAAATTTCGACGATTTCAATACACCTCTAAAGCTCGACTGTTAGTAAAGATAGAAAGAAAAAGACAAATGGCACATTTATATAGAATTTTACGTAGAATCCAATGGCAAATTTAATTATTTTTTGTCAATTACTGTTTTACAGATATAACCCCAAGTTATCTTTTTTTAAATGGGTCACCCCGTATATTATTTGACTATTTGATTCACAATAAAATTACGTATCTTCTGATACATTACACTTTATATTCAATTTTAAAAAAATTAGTTATTTGTAAAAAAATAGGAAAACCTAATAATATTTAAATTTTGCACATCCTGTATAAAATCTACATTGTATTAAACTCATTAATTGTCAAGATGATTATAAATATATTTTTTAAATTATTAGCCAATTGCCGCGTTTTTAATTATTCCTAATTTTAATTAACTAAGAACGCATTAGTAAAATGCAAGTTGGCTTAGAAACAAATGGTCGATGCAATATTTTGTATAATATTTAAGCAAGAAATAAGAATTATATACTGCCAGCTTTTCGTGTTTTTAAACTCTGATTTAAATGAAATGGCGTTTGTAAACTATGAAATTTATATTGCTGAAGTTTATATTGCGAGGACAAAAACAGTGCAAATTAATGCTTTACAAATGTATTTCGCTACATATCGAGAAAGAAGACAACCAACTATTAATACTATTAAAATACTAGATAAAAACCTAGTTGCCTATGGATCGTTAAAGAAATAATAAAAAAATAATATATAAATATATATATATATATATATATATATATATATATATATATATTAAAAAAAATTTTATTAAATAATAAAAATTAATACAGGGAATGCAAAGTTTAAATACTATGTTCAGGTTCTTGATGTCTTTTGTTCCTAAATTTTGTTTTCTTTCAAAAATATTTTTTAAAAATAAATATAAAGTGTGTAGTATTAATAATAAGAAAATTTTATTTTAAAATAAATAGTTAAATAATATACAGGGTGTCTCATTTTAAAAAAGCAACTCTACATTTCATCTTTTGAACTGTAACCGATAAAAAAGAGTTGAGCACGCCAGTGGATTCTACGGAAAATCCTACACAAACTTGCTTTTTATTTAATTTTCCATATTTACTAACAACCTAAACACAAAGGTGTGCTGAAATGGACAAAATTTGAAAAACGCCCTGCATCTCCAGGACGAAACAAGTTGACCGCAATCTGTTTTCACCGCTGCAGTTGTTTCGATAATCGAACTTGATTATGTGCCCTTAGATTTGCTCTATCTCTTATAGTTTTCCCAAACGATGGAAATCCATCGCAAAGACACCACCCTGTACATTGGGCGCAAATACATACAAGGAAGATCTCGCATCCCGAAATTGCTGGTTAAATGAATAATGGAAATGTCAGAATACTTTTTCTCTTACTCCAAAATTTTTCTTGCTATCGCCTTTATTTTGTATGAAATTTTCTTTATGTCACGGGAGTTGAACATTCGTGCCCGTTGAACATAAATATGTTAGCTTCTGCATGTGCAAGATAGGTCGCCAAACATCGCCTAAAGCAGTGCTCAGTGTAGTGTTGAAACTAGAAAGTCCAAGGAATCCGACAATCCTTTAGATATATAGTGTTTACGCTTAATGCTTATGTAGTACCTTTTAAACTTCTGTACGTAATAAAAAATCGATTGTGATCAATAGGAGATGGACACAGGTTTGCCTATTTACAAAAAATTTTTTCTTCCTATGATATTGTAAACACTATCGAAACATTGGTTATTGTATCGGAAATGATGACTTTAATTAACAACGTAGCATCTTCAGTATCCTGGATTCGTAAAAAAAGTTAATTATCCTCTTCTAAAGGCTTTTAAAATACCAGCGATTAATTCTATGTTCATTATTAAATACTTTTTATCGTTAGCCTCTTTCGTCTTTCAGAATAAATAGGCTGGAAAACGCAATATCTAACATATTTACTGACACCCACATGTTTATTAAGATAAATTGTTTTACACATTATAGAAATATTACTCCAAACAAGAAAATATTTTAAGAAAACTGTGACAAGTACCTAAAAATGACTTTCTCCGAAATATTATCTATTTTTTCTGCACACTAAACATTAAATCTTTCATAAGTTTTCTGATACATTTTTTTTTATTTTGGTGAAATTAGCGTGCGTAAAGCAGTTTCTGCCACATTTAATTTATCAAAGTTTTCGGACTTCATAGAATTATTCTTGTTATCAGACATTTTTAGGATTAAAATGAAATTAAGATTTTTAAGTTAACAGTACGACGTTCTTTAAAAGAATTGATCAAAGAAAACCCTTTTTCGTTTGGTTCTAAGAAATAATTCCGAATCATATTTAAACCACAAATCAATTCGTAACGAATGAATTAAACCATTTTTACCTTTACTAGTCGGAAATGTCAGACAGTACTTATTTACAATCCGACATTAAAAGGTGCTGATGTTATTTTATCTTGTTATATCTATAATCTCACTTCAGAGTGAAGATGAAAGGATTAAGTCTGTTATACATTTTAGCCCCCCTTTATATACTAATTGTTATTCTAAAGATTTTATCATCCATAAAGATATACCGTCAGTAAATCATCTATTACGAAAAAATGTATTTTCCGCAAAGATAGTCAATTGGAATCACGGATGAAAATAGATACCATGATCTAAAAGAGCTTTTAGCGTTTGCTGAATAAAATGCAAAAAGCTTTAGTAATTCTAGGTGTGTTAACACGGCTTGATTTCCTGTATCTCTTTATCTACAACAGGCTGTCATTTATTTAGAATTTAAACCCTACTAGTTAACTTATATCAAACATCAGCTTAATAAACGACCAAAAAAAATCTGTAGATAAATATATAAAATTTATAGATCCGCACATGTTAAAATAAACCTGCAAGGAACGAGGCATCAAAAATCTTGTCCAGTTCAATGCCTTAAAAATACAATTTTGTTCGTCGTCGTAAAAAAATCTATTATTTAATATTGTTGGCGTTCCCTTCGAGAAGAATCTTAAATTGAAAAGCAGCTTTAAAAAAGCTCGAATTTCTCTTTTGAGTCAGAAAATATTTCTTCTTTTATTTAATCTGTATACTCTTTATATTGCCTTAATCGAACCTCGTCTAGGATACTGTTCCCATTTCTGGGAAATGAAGTCTTCCGCACCTTTAAGATGTGGAGAACATATCTGCTCCAAATAATTAGCAATTATGCCTCCTTAAGCGGCTCCCTACAAAGTAAAAACAAATTGCCACTTTCAGGCATTCCAGGACAGTCCAACTAGACAAGCTGAAAACTTTTCATTTTGTTTGTTTCTTTATCTCTAGGTTATGAACCTTTTGCCTGCAGAGACCTCTCCTTCCCCTTTAAATGTACAAATATTTAAGTCTCGTGAGAATAAATTGCGTCTTACCTCACCTAAGATACGTACGTTAGTACTTAGGGGTTGGCCTTTGTGGGCTGTCCTAGGACAAAAAAACCTGAGATCCCCGAACAAAATAGACCTTAAACAAAATGATTTAGAACTTATCCATTTTTTTAACGGCCTAACAAAAAATGTCATTTATTATACATACCTTATTAATTTGATCAACTGTAACAGCTGATCGGCAATATCCCGTAAACTTGAAATCAATGGTACTTACTGACGATTGCGTTATAAAGTATGCTGGAGTTATTTTTTGTTTCATTGGATTTTAATTTCGTTAAAAGTTTTTTTTTTATAAACTCTGCCACAATGGATTGGGCATAAATGAAGATTGCAAAATCGCCTAAACATTACTCTTTACAGTTTGCGACAAGAGACAATAAATTAAGTAGGTACGTCAAAATTTATGAACGCAATGATTCTTTATTTTTTATTTAATAAAAAAATGGGTTAAATCTTATTTTCTGTAAATAATTCAAATAACTTTCTGTTCTGGAGCTTTAATTTGCAAGAAAAATATATCGTGTCTACTAATTTATTAAATTTTTGGAGACTCGCAATTTAACTGTTTTACGATTTTGACAAATGTGGTTGGTGTTGCTTGTACAGTCAAAGCTTTTTTATTTGCGTTTTCACCATTCGCGGATTTAAAAAATGCGACCCAATTCCTACATTCGCGGCTAAAGATTTCTTTATTCGCGGTCTAATCGATACATACAGATTGATAAAAAGGATTCCAATATGTAGGTATCCAACCGAATATCCTTTGTAAACGCGTCGACAAATGGACTTATACCTGAAATTGCGAATGAAATAGGACGAGATAGGTTCGAACAGATAGAATCAAGTGACATTCAAAAATTGCTTAAATTAAAAGATGAAGATTTGACTAAAACCTACTAAGAGGAAATTTTAAACTCACAGCCCATTGAAAAAGAGGCTTCAACAAGCAAGGGAAACGTGACATTTAAGTTAAAAAATCTTAATGAACGTTTAAGAATGGCAAATTAGCTTTATGATTTCTTTATGAAAATTGATCCGTCTATGGAACGAAGTCTTATTTTTAAGAGGAAATTGCTAATGCAACTGCTGAATATCAGTCTGAATTGAAGAAGTTTTTAAAAACAGCCAAGCAAGAAAAAAATACAAAATTCTTTAAACCATTGCCTAAGCCTAAAGATAATAATTAATCAATATGGTTAAAAACTTCAATTAAAGTAATTTTTTTATAAACTTTTTTTATTTTACAATTTAGGAACGTATCTCCTATAATCCCAAACAAATTACCATTCCATATTCACGGTTTCTGTATTCGCGGCATATTTACGGAACATATACCCCGCCAATAAAGAACTTTTACTGTACATATTAGATTAGGTACCCCCTTTGATCTTCATGGGCTATGTTCTGAATCACCCTGTATAATGTCAACTGCAAACCTACAAACCACACGTTGTTTATTAGTGTTTAAAAATTACACAAAAAATGTCTATTATATTTAAAAACTAAAGGTTTGTTTTTCCACGTTTTGTGATTATTTTGTTAAAATTAAAATGCAAAAAATTAAATAAAGCACAAGCTTTCTTATGCAGAACAGAAAACTGTGCCAACTTACTGTATGGTTAAGATGTAACTAACACGCAAAATGAAAATAACTATTTGAGCGATACATAGTATATTTAAACATGGTAAAGAAATAACTTGGATAAAAATTGCTATTTTCCTTTAAAGAAACAAAGCCAAATTGTTTTTCTACATTACGATCGATTTGATTACTGTGTTTGAAATCCATTGCAAAACCGAAAACAGAAAAGCACACCCACCATAATAATAGACATCACCCTTATGCACGACCGAAAACAATCTGCCAGCCTACTGTATGGTTAGTAACATGCAGATCACAAATAACCTCTTATACAGTTAATGTTATATTGTTTTCTCACTTTCTAGATTGTTATCTTGACCACACGGCTCTTATTTGCGCTTGTTCTTTTATCTGTAACACGTCGTTGTAAACTCGATGTTGCCAAATATGTCTGCCTAACCTAACAATGGGTCGCTTTTGTAACACAGGCTAACATGAAATGGTCCTTTTCTTCTTATTGGCATTTTGGAGCTTAACCGATATTATAAATTTCGTTTTTTTATCCTGCATGCCTGAAGTTATTTAAATCCTATACTTAAGGCGTTAAATAATAAAAAAACTTTTTATATCAAAATGTATAGCAATTTATTAATTGGTACTAAGCTACAGTGCACTACAATCTTGTAATTAAAAAATTTCAAAATGTTCTTAACAGTTAATATTGTAACTATAGTTCAGTAAACGAAGTTGTGGACCTGAAGATCAGGTTGGGCCGTCAATTTTTTTTTAATTTGCAGGTATCCATGTGTTTATTGACCTGTAAAAATATCATACGTAGAAAAAAGTCCGCAAGGGCCTAAAAATGGCCCTCAAGAGCCCGAAAATCAGTTTTTAAACTATTTTTGCCGATATCTCCCGAAATATGACACTTACGTAATTCGTGTTTAGACGAAAATAAAGAGCAGTTCATTAGCTGCAAAAATGATTCCCATCACTTTTGTCAAAAATTGATGGTTCTTGAAATAACCGGCCATTAACGCGCCGCGTATTTTTTGCACTTGCCCCGCATCTCGAAAGGCGTTCTAAGCTACTTACACTTTCAAGCGGGCGGACAAATTTTAAATTACTCACGCAAAAATGCATATTTTTCGTAATTCAAAGTTCATATGAAAAAAGAAATCTGTAGCGCTATAATATCTTGTCACTGTTTCCTTTTTTTTGTTTCTCTAGAATATTGAAAACTCGAGCCAAAATCAGTTTTGGCTCGATATTTAACCCTCCTATCGATCTGTTCAAAATTTTTTTATAAAGAGTAGTTTTTGCAAATCCTTTTGGATAATGGGGTTTTAAAAGGTGTTAAATGCATTCCAAAAACTCAATAAATATTTTTTGTGTATTTTTATAAACAATGTGTTTTTCTTAGGGCGTTTTTTTATTTTCGGAGTTTTCAAAAATGCTCGGGTCTATCGGGAATTAATAGATAATCAAGGACCATATTGGCTTTTAATGCACATCATTTAAAAGCTTAGATTGCCCCCTTCTCGATGGCACTCTTCTTTTTCTTTCCAAATTGTTTAATTTGTCGGAAAATCGAGAAAATTCTTACCCCAATGAAAACTCGACATTTTTTTTTGATGATTACTTTCTTTCGTGCTTATATTTTTTGTGGTTAACAATTGTATCAAACTAAAGATTACAATCTGACCTTTTTATCAATAAATATATTAAGTACTTTATTACCGACGAAGCTGCAAGGCAGCACTTATATCGGGTGTATTTACAAGTGCAGCATTGGCTCGCGAACGAACTGCCGCCAAAAGAATGGGGTGGAAATGTACAGGAGATGAATTATCGCCGGTCTAGACGACTAAAAAGCCGGCACATCCGGATCCGTTGAAAATAATTTCTTGTCAGTGTAAGATGGGCTGTAACAAGCAATGTTCCTGTATGAAAGAGGACTAAAGTGCTAGATTATTTGTGGTTCATGTCATTCAACGCGTGTTCTAATTACAAGGATATATAAAATAAAGATATAATCGTACCTGAACAAGCAGAGGAAGGAGAAGAAATGGATGCCTGTGAAGACAGAGAGACAGGAGTAGAGCCAGAGACAAAAGGGCAAAAGGAAGAAACAGAAAAAGAAATAAACCAAGAGAAAGAAAGTATGGACAGAATAGACCAGGAGGAGATTAATGGTGCCAACCAGGAATATGCATCCGAGACAAGCGTGATGGAATGGTGATTTTGGTAAATGTTTTGCCCCTTTTTTATTGCTCAAAGGCTTATACCGAGAAAAATAATCACGTTTCCAACACCAAAAGTTGTTGAGAAATAGATCATTCGTAGAGGTACGGTCATCGCCGTAATAATTTCGTGAATAGGAAAAAAAGTGATAGCGCCATCTACAATTTCATAAAGATTTAGTTTTAAATTATATTTTTTTTTATTTAAGGTTATCTTGACAACGGTGGCCGACTTGCCACCGGAATGTAGACGGGTTTTTTGAATTTTTTGGTTGTTTTGGGACGCTTTTTCTTTTTTCTGTTTCAGGTGATTCACAAAATTATACATGAAAACGATGAGTATCTTTTAGGCAATGCGGCACTTAGTCTCCAATAGGCGTCGATGGAGTTTTCGTCTAAAATAATGTTGTTTAAGCATATTTCCTGACGAATATCTGCATAACTGTTTTATTTCAATTTCTTTTAAAGAAACTGACGTTGCGAGTTTTATTTATAATATTCGGTATGCCATTTATAATTGGTAGCATTGTATTAATCGCTATTAAATAAAAAAAAGTTGTTAAAAAAGCCTTTCATTTCTAAATTATTATTATCCTCATTACTTATTCGACTGATAAAAAGTCAAGACATACATACAATCAAAGCATTTAAAAGTCCTCTAATGACCTTTTTAGACAACATTTGGCAACATCAGGGAATAATATTTCATACAAGATTTTTACAGGTTCTAATGAAACTTAAAACTCCCTCGAGAAAGCGGCCCGACAATGCACAATGCACATGCACGCTGATTACAAGCTCTCAATTATCTCGCAATTAAACACCGATTCAGATTATTGTTAGTTTGCATGTTAGACCGGTGATCCATTAAAAGAACATTGGTTAAGGTAACGTTTCCTTTTTTAGAAAACCTGTTGAACGAATTCTTATGACTGCATTGTTTCCTAGTTATTCGGGTCATCCATTTTTTAATGATTTTTTCAAAACCATTAACTTAATTCTTAATATATTAAAAACATTTTCCTGTAAATACCTAGTTATGTAATTTAAGTTGTTTTTTTCTAGAATTACTGTCAATTAACTTCAATTGCAAGCGTCGCAGTTGACCGAGCATATCTTGATAACTTGATTTTTCAGTTAGTAGATATGTAATAATCCGATTTCCAACATCAGTAGTCTTTACACATTCTTAGAGATAATATGGGGCTTTTTGTTTAAATAAAACGTAAATTTAAACCATGAAGTCGTTAAATACAGCTACCAGTCAGAACAATCGGACTACATTCTTTTTTACTGAGATGATGGCCTAAATATAACTCAAAATTTTTCGTTACCAGGAATTGTATCTTAACGTTACTGCAATGGGATATCTAAAGCAGGTATGTTGCGGATGCAGATTTTTTTTACATTCGTGGATGCGAATACGGATCTTGTTTTTTTACAAGAAATTATATGGGTGCAGAAGTAAAATAGCAAGAATAGTATTTATTTAATAATTTTATAACCTATCTAATTACTTAGGGTGGAAGTTGAAAATTGAAGCATTATATTTATTAAAAAGCAATATTGCCACCTTGTCGAGGTCAAGGTTCACACATTAAATCCGCGCTACTAAACAATTGTTGGCTTGGAACACTTAATAACCGAAATGCTCATATAGTTCATACGTTAACATTAATTTACCGTAAACAAATGATTTACAATAACAAACACGTCAAAGTCGGAACTTGTCACCGAACGGAATCTTCGCTCTTATTGGTCAATGATCACGTGTGGACGGCACGCACCATTCACCGCCCACACCTAATTTCTTTTTGTAGAGCTGCTTGTGCGACATCCGCATCCGCATAAAACTCCGCATACATTTATTGCAGATGCGTAAGCGGATGCGGATGTCCAAATTAATGCGAAAGATCCGCAATTGCGGATGCGAATGCGAATATTTGCAACATCCCTGATCTAAAGGCGCTATAGTCTTCAATTGTTTTGATTTAATAATTGTCAAAATGACAAAGCAGATAGTTCGTTTCTGTTACACAACGCATAATGGCTAGATTGAATTGTAATTGAAAGTACCAAACTAACTGATATGTTGCAAATATGATACTTCAAATAGAAGAGGAATTTACCCTATTAAACACCCAGGTGTTTAATTGGTGTAAGAAGTTTAAGGAGGGCAACGGTCAAAAATTTGCTGCGTGAGCGACGAAAACATAATATACCAGAATTGGCTTGATAACGGCATTATTCTGGTCAGTCAAAAGCGTAGCTAGGTAAAAAGGAAGCAGATCTTCCCCTCTAGCACAGTGGAAGTAATAATATTCATTTATATGTGAATGTAAAATTTAGATCTGATTCTGAGAGCTAGCCAATAATTATTAATTTCGAAATTCATAATTATATTTTTGATTTACTCAGGTAACTGTAAGGTTTTCTAAGTAAATTCTTAAGTTATTACTAGTTTTCCCTTGCCTGCCTCCTTCCCTAAATACAATCCTGGCTGCACCCTTGTTGCCAGTAGAATAATTTGCTGTCTTTAAAATGTCACAAACATTACAAATTAGTGTGATTGCCCCCAATTTTAGCAAGATTACAATAGACTATTTTTTGTTATCTTAACGTATCTGTAGATGGTGTCTTAAGTGTGGTGAGAGGAAGTTTCTTCACACGGGATTTAAATATTTGGAGATTGGAAGGAAAAGGAAAAACCTCTGCGGGCAGCAGGTTCCATAGTCTTGACACTCTAGGGATGAAGGAACGAAGAAAGCGGGAAATTCGGGGCCTTTCTAACTGAACTGTAAAAGGATGCATAAAAGTTGCATTGCGTGTTGCTTTGTTGGGAGCTGCAGAAAAGGAATTATACTGGCCAACTCCTCTGAGCAGAAGTCGTGAAAATACCTATAGAAGAGCGACAGATCCCTTAGAGCTCGACGGTGGGCAAGAAGAGGAAGCCTTTTTGTAAGCGTGGGATCATTAATAAGACGAACGACTCTTATTTGAATGAAGTCCAGAATGCTAAGTGTTGTAGGGGACGCCATTCCCCAGACATGAGAACAATATTCTAAAGAGGGTCTGATTTGGGGTACATACAGAGTATACAGATTCAAAGAAGGAGAAATACTTTCTGGCTCGAAAGAGAGAATCCAAGTTTTTTTGAAGCTGCCGAGGCTATGGATGTAATGTGTTTGTGGCAGTTGAGGTTATTCTTAAAAGTAACGCCGACAAGATTAAGCGACTCTTTGTTCTGCAGAACTTGGCCGCTCATATGTAACGAATGGGCATTGGCAGACTTTTTTCGCGACGTCTGTGTGTATTTTAGAGGCATTAAACTGAACAACACTTTTGGCGCACCAATCCAAGATAAGTTTGAGGTCTTGTGAAAAAGATATCTGCATTGACCTGCGCTTGTCTTCCATATCGGAATGACATGGTAGCTTAAGAAATTGAATACTAACGTGGAGCGTACTATCGTCAGCAGAACTATGAATGGGATTGGTGGTGGAAGAGAGAAGATCGTTAATCTGTAGAAGAAACAGCGTGGGTGCCAGCACTGAGCCCCGGGCACCCCAGCATTAAATTGGTAGAAGCTGGAAGAACGACCATCTACAGTAACTGATATACGTCGATTAGAAAGGACACTGAAGAGCCAAGAGCAAAGCTTAGGTGAAAGACCGTAAGAAGGAGGTTTGTTAAGAAGCCCCTCATGTCAAACTTGATCAAAGCTTTGAATATGTGAAGAGCAACGATCTGGGATTCACCGAGAAACTCAAGGGACTTGTTCTAGTTGTGCGAGACAAAGGAAAGAAGAACATCTGTGGATCTTCTGTGACGGAATCCATACCGTCTATCATGTAAGATCTTGTGTTTCTCCAGATTCATTAAGATTTGAAAATTAATGATTTTTTTCATTACATTGCATTTCATTCATTGCAAACAACACAAAAAAAGACTTAGGTCTATAGTTAGGAGGGAGAGTTTTGCATCCTTTTTTGGGGACAGGTTGCACATGTGCAGCTTTCCAACTCTACGGAAAAATGCCCGTGTCGTAAAAGATTCGAAAGAGGCGAGTTAGGATAAGTGCAAGCTCGGGAACACATTTTTTAAGACGATTGCTGGTATGCCATCCAGCCCATACGATTTTTTAGTATTAAGAGAAGAAGGAATACGTTTGATCTGTTTGACTTTAAAAATGTATCGGACATTTTATGAGACACAGGGGAAACTGTTGGGAGAGGAAGATAATAGGAGGATCAAGCGTAGACTTGGCAGCAAAATCGAAATCTATAATTTTTTTTTCATTTACTCAGTTAACTGTAAGTTTTCCTATTTTTCTAAGTAAATTTTTACCCTATTAGTAGTTTTTCCTTGCCTGTCCCTTTCCCCAAATACAATCCTGACTGCTCCCTTGTTGCCAGTAGAACTCATTCATAAAAATAGTAAAAACCTAGAAAACATGAATTAATGACGATAAACTCAAGACTTATTGAATGTAATCCTATACACCTTATTTACGTCTCATAAATTATAAACCAAATTTATGAAAGCGCATATTTGTGTTCTTTACACCTTGCAGATTTTTACCACACAACAGTGCCGCGTGGGCTGCGAAGTACAAAGACCTCTTTCAATTTTAATTTTCCATCTCTTTAGATTTAGCTTAGACTCCCACTGTCCGCCCATATTGGCAAATTGCACTTCCCTAAACGGTGCCGTATATGAATTTATATCGGGAAAGTTGAATTTTTAAATAAATTTGCAAATCTGAATTCGAAAAGAGCTAATATGGATACAAATGGACTAAAGAAATACAGTTTAAACAATGGTCGTAAAAGAAATAACAAGGTATTTTTATCTCGTAAATATTTATAATAAATACTTCTTGCGGCGATCGCTTATTTATAAGTATATTTAACATACACAAAATCAATGCATCATTTTTTCTATTTATAAACGATTTTAGTATAGGCAACTCAATATACACGAAATATTGTATTCATTTAGAACTTTTTGCTAACATACCTATGATTGGTCGCCTAAAAACAAAATACATCTTGAAAAAATGCAATTATTATCATCGAAAAAAGCCAAAGCAGACAAGAAACATGGACAAGCCCGTGCCGTTTTTATGGAATTTACTTTAAAAGGCCGGCATTGACACTACAGTCTAAAACAACATGGAAAAATCTCGAAATCTGTTAAGATTGCAGTGGAAGAGGATCAAAAAAATAATCCAATATCTAATGATTCCTGAACATAGAGCTGACATTAACCATCAGTGCCAGATGGAGGTTTAAAAATATTAAGATGACTTATAACCTCAACTTGAGATGACAAATTTCCATAACACTTTTAAATCATGATATAAAACTTAAATTCTCATTTTTGTATTGTAAACCCCTTTAAAAACCCCGCACATATTTTAAAATTTAGATTTTAAAGTGTCAGTGATATCAATTAGTTAAGTAATGTTTAAATAATAACGTCGTGTTAATCGTGTTATTATTAATTTTCTCCTTTCTCTTATAACGTGCCCCAAACATTCAAGTGTCTTTCTTTTTATCATTTTTTCAATTTCTTGTTACTTGCTCATGCAACTTTTTGCAGTACTTGATTGTTACACAGTCTGTCCCAGATATACGCAGTATGCTTCGATAGCACCATCTTTTAAATATCTCCAGTTTCTTGAGATCAGCTTTTTTAAGCGCTCACGCTTCAACACATTTCTAGCTTTATATCTCTATTATTATAAAAACTTTTTCATTTTGACAACGCTAGTTCTTGCTATTTCTATGCGGGTTCTTATGTCTCCCGTTTTTCGTCAACCAGGTGCCACCATATTTGTATTATTCTACTCTTTCGATTTTTATATTAAAGATAGTTAGAATTTCACTGCTTTTTGTATTGTTAGTTATTATCATAAATTTTGTTTTCCTAAGGTTCATTTTTATTCCATAGGCATAAGGCATTTTAATATTAATTAAAATATTAAAAAAAAGTAAAAAGTAGTGCTCCTAGCTCATCTAAAAAGTAAGGACATACAAAAAAAAACCTTTACTTTAATCAGGAGTATAGTAAAAATCTACTTTTAACAACAATTTCAATAACTTTAATAAAAAGCTCCATTGTATTTTACAGAAAAGTCTATAATTTTTTCAGCGTAAAAAAATCATCTATCCTTAGAGGTATACAGCAATAAAAAAAAGCATTATATCGTATACGTTAAATGTAGTGGCTGTATGCATTCCCGTGTAAAGCCAACCAAAGCAAAAAAAAGCATTATATCGTGCTACAACGCAACGTTTATTTCTTACCCATATTTTGTTCTTGACGTGATTAAAATTTTAATCTGTTCGTACCTGAAAAAAAAAGAAAAAACATTAGACAACTTTAATCCCATCAATAGCCATTTCTAATTTAAAAGGAAGTGTAACATTTAATCTTAAAACACACATAAACGATCAAAAAATTACTAAGAAGCTAGCAAATCTTAAGAAAATTCATACTCGATTAAAATCACTTAATTATAAAAGTAACTGTTCCTTAATTACAAATACACGACGTTAAAGATAATTTTAAAATTATTATTTGCTTTATCAACTTTTACCAGTATTATGTTATCATAAATGATTTTGTCACGTCTCTAATGAGTAGTCCATTAGCTCACGTCCGGAGTAAGAGTTCTTTAAAGTTCATTAGAAGGGATATTTTTATCAAATATAAAGCATTTTAGAAAGCATTAGATACACATAGTAAAAAGGGAAAAACAAAAAGTAAATTAAACGTAATTCATATCTTATACATGAGAAATATTTCAACTGAATGACAAAGACAGGTTAACACCTATTTTATACGATATATTTTAATTATTTTATGCTTAGTTGTATGCTAGACAATGTCTAAAATGCCCCACAGACTATCGCTCTTTTTACCCCTTCTAAATTGCCGAGTGCTCGGTCCGTCAATTAAAACTTTTAATTCCCTACACCAAATTTAATTTTAAACCGATAAATCGCCAAAAGCTGCAGTTGTTTACCGAAAAACGTCAGTGAAGCGTGTTTATTTGTTACAAGAATGACGATTAAAAACGTTCTGCACCACACACTGCGTTTTTAAATGAAAACGGACGAATAGACGATTAAGATTTCAAGCGCGAAATTTTCACTGACGGTCTTATGTTCGGTTTTTGCTCACAAATTGGCAATGTTAATAGACGTTTTTGATCTCCACTTAATACATGCTTAGTTGTTTAGCCAGATTGGCTGATCAATATCAAGTTTATTAATGTGTTAAAGACCATCGATTTCTTATACTTATTCACACGTCTAAGCATTGATCTGATGAGGTGGTCTATATCTTTTTGGGGTATCTTATTCCATCCTACCTCTAACTCATGTCTAAATGCTGCCAGAGTATTAGGGGCGTGTTATAAGGTTCAACAACCTGCGACCAAGGATGTTCCACATATGTACAATCGCAGAGAGATCAAACGATCTTGATAGTCATGGTGACATGTGACATGTATTCTGATCCACTGAGTCTACGGTTACTCTCACCAATGTAGTGTCGCGTTGTCTTGTTGAAAATGAGTCATAAAGATATGGAAGGATATCTGATTTCACTACTTCCTGAATTTACTAAAAATATTTCATGTTACTTCTAATAAAGACTAGAGGTGTCTTGCTATATGATAAACATCTCTCTTCATATCAAACTGTAGGTAACTTTTTTCACGACGTGTCTTTCCTGTCATTGCTTGACTATCATGCATATGCAAAAGCAAGATTTCTCACTAAATATCATCTGGTTTCATTTTTAATATCTGGACTGTAAGAGAAAAGCAAAAAACGTATTATTTGACGATACATCGTACACATCCAGACAATAATTCTGTATTCTTAAAGCCCCTGATTTGCAATTATTCAAGTCAAACTAAAGCAAACTCTAAAAACCAAAAGTCTTAGTAGACGAACTTGAGGCTCTATTGTTCCCCTACGACGTCCAGTACCCCTTGATCTGTGTATTTGGCCTTTTTGAAACCATGCCTGATGGGTTTACAATTTGCTCTTTCTCAAAATCACTAAGCTAACGAATATGACCAATTTTTAGTCATAGTCGTCATATGATCTATAAGATTTTAATTAATTGCTTTTTGGCTTATTTAAATTGAAATTTATTTTGTTTCCTAATTAGTTTACATTACTGCAATATTTGATTGACCAAAATTTAATTTGTATATGTATCAATTGTTGGGGTCGAAAGATATTGGGTAGTGATCATTTAATGTTCGTGTTACGAAATTCACCACCAAAAGGTTTCACAACCCTTAAACAGAGAAAAGTCACAATTTTTATTGCGTATAAAAACCATACGGTAGATAAATGTTCCTTGTCCATAGCTGGTTCTGATTAGATTTTCTTATTGCTAAATAATAAAATAGGTTTTAGCCGGAAATTAAGTAACATTAAATATACAGGGTATTTAAAAAATGCGCGGCCCAATTAAAGGAGGTGATTCGTCATTGAAAAATACAAAAATAAAATATTTTTATAAATATGGGTTCGAAAATGCATAGTTTCTCAGATACAGGGTGCTAAACTTTTTAATTATCTTAAATACCCCATAGCCGATTTTCCTCAAATGTTTCAGTGTTATTTTTTTTTCTCAATAAGGGCCTAATTTAGGCTTAATAACATTAAAATTATGAAGTCCAGTGGCATCTCGGGGGACACCTTATCGAAAATAATTGTAAAAAATTACGCCACTGAGTTCACAATTTTTTGATTTTTGATATTTTTTCCTACCTTGTTTCGCTTTGGAGAAAAAAAAATTAAAACCAATTAATTGCAAGTCTCCATTATCCCATATCAAAAAAACCTAAAAAACTAATCTGCAACTAGAGTTAACTATTGTTGGTGTCCAGAAGCTTTCAATGAATTGGTTTTATTTTTTTTCGAAAACGAAGCAAGATAAAAAAATATCAGGAGACAAAATAGTTGCTCAATCTAAAAAATATATAAAAATTGCACCAAAAGTCAGTGGCGTGATTTATTCGCAATTATTTCCGATAAGGTGTCCCCCGAGACGACACTTCACAATTTTAATTTAATGAGGCCTAAATAAGGCTCTCATTACTAAAAATAACATGGAGAAATTTTAAGAAATTGGCTACTGGGTATTTAGGATAATTAAAAAAAAACCCTTTTAAAAAAAAAAATAACACCTGTATCTTAAAAACTATACATTTTTATCCCCCTGAAATTTTGCAGTACACCATGTATATGGAGATACTTTAATTATTTAGTTTCCAATCTGGGCTTTAAAAAAAAAAAAAAGATTTTTGCTTGTTAGGATGAAAAACAAAATATTATATTATATTTTTATTTATGGAAAATTACTTGTAGAAATTATAATTGCAGATTTCACAAAAATATTCGTTTTATTATTATTTTAGCTAGTAATTTTTGCTTTTCATGTCTTGAAAAAATTCTAGATAAGGTAAATTTAAAACAAAATTTTGAAATTTTTTGTTGGTTTGAAAACCAAATAATCCCTTTTAGACGATAACTTAGCTCTCTGAGGTATTTGTACTATACACATACTGGTATGTTTCTAACAAACTACGCACCTGCATGATTTTTCTTGTTTCTTTGTAAGCGATAAGTATATTTTAATTAATGTCTCTCATATAATTATGCACAGTACTTATAATAAGTGTTGAAAATAAATTTAAAATCACACAGCATCATTAGATTTATAAGTTTTTACCTGCATTATCGCAAATTATTTTGTCACGTCTTCAATTAGTATCAGATTAGCTCTCTTCCCTAAAGCTATCAAAGCTGTTGAAAATTCTTTGTATTTTAAACTAACAAAATAATGAATAATAAAGTGCAAGTTTGATGATGTGCACAGTTAAAAGATCCGTTGCAAAAAAGATTGATCTACAGTGATTTAATTTTATTTCAAATAGATAAATTGTTTTTTTTGCAAACATAATACTTAACACGTTAGGATTTTTTTATCTTGAGGCAATCCACAGAGCTTAAACCCTAAGTACTAACGTACCGTGGGTGTCTTTAGTAATAAAAGATATTTTTTTAACACGGGAATTAAAGATTGGAAGGTTCGGCAGGCAGGGGAAGGGAAGACCTGTGCAGGCAGCAAGTCTAGATACCCTAGAGATAAAGAAACGAACAAAAGTGGGAAATTTAAAGTTTCTCCACATAGACTGTAAAGGGATGCTTGAAAGTGGTACTCCATGTGACTCCAATGGAAACTGCAAGAGGAAGAATAATATTGGCTAATTCATCGGAGCAAAAGCCGTAAAAATGCCCATAAAAAAGGCTTTAGCGTTTGAAGGGCAAGACAAGCGAGCATTCTTGTAAGTGTGGGGTCATTCATGAGGCGAATCGATCTTCTTTAAAAAGAATCAAAAATGCTAACCATTCCCTAAACATGGAATCAATATTCCAAGTAGGATCTATTTTGGAATACATTTAGAATATATATATTACAAGGAAGAAATACTTTCTGGCCCAAAAGATGAATCCAATTCTTGTCCAGTACTTATCCACTTATAGGTAAAGGACGAATATTGGTAAACTTTAAGGTGAACTGGTGAACCTGGAAGTTTGTTTACCGCCCCAGCAATGTGACTGTATGTAATGTTTTAACAAATCAACTCTAAACTAAGATATTATATTGTAACACTTATGGAACAGCTGGATATCGCAGGGGCTACAGAAAAGACTATATTTCGGAAAGGGAGTTTTTTTCTGGAGAATGACAGAGGCCTATCTAAATTTGCCTGGGTACTTTGTAAGCAGATAGTCACCCCGCGAAGCTACTTTTATTAATCTTATACCAAAAAAACTACACCGATTCGCGATATTTTTTATTTTTGCAAAACTTCTTCAGACTAAAGAACGTCCACCTCATACCAACTGGCTTGTAATAGATGTTAAGTAGTCGAAGATCAATCTTCTCATTCACCTGCTGGGTGCAAATGCAAACGTTCTAACCAATCGCAGAACCCATTTAATGCGTAAAGCCAAGTTTTTATAGTCCGGGCCCCATGAATTAACTAAAAGTGACAAGTTTTTTAAGTTCCACAACCTATTTTTGGATAATAACATTCCTAAGATTTTAAAATTTCCCAAATCATTTTACTAAATTAAATAAAGGATTTAATTCTCCTTATTTCTGTTTTTTATTTGTGAAAATCCATCCATAAAAAAAATTTTATCGATATTTTCCAGGGCCAAAAACCAATTTTCAAGCTTTTTTACGGATGTTTTTATCCGCAACCTTTTTACTTATTAATATTTCTAAAGAAACTTATATTTAAACTATAGCTTAACTTAAGCCCTAAGCTGTGCAAAAAGAAAATTTGAAAAATCTTCTAAAGTTTTCCCAAAATAAGTGTTGTTTCTTGAAAACGCAAAATTAGTTAAAAATTATGAATTTCCAATCTAAAAGTGCCTGAGAAAGCTTCGAACTAAAAGAAAAGGTTATCTGCGCCTTGGATATACACTTTTAATAAAACTAGTTGACAAGAAGTAAGAAGCTTATTTTGCAGACCAAGAATTTTATGAATAAAAAAAAACTTATTTTTACTACAAAGCAATCTGTGTAGTTGGAGCACACTAAAAAATGTTCTTAAAACAAAACTGTTTTAAACATATATTTATTTTCAAAATGTTTTATAGCATGCTAATGACATCTAATCTTTTATATATATATATATATATATATATATATATATATATATATATATATATATATATATATATATATATATTATAAATTTTTTTTTAAACCCCAAAAAAAAGGGGGATCAATTTTAAAGGGTATAAAAATTTTTTTAAAATTTTTTTAAAGGGGTTTGAAAACCCTTTTTCCCTTTTAGCACTGAAATTATCATTACAAGTTCCCTTTAAAAAACCTTTTTAAATAAAAAAAATTTTTCCAGAAAAATTTTTTGGGGTTAAAGGGCGTTTTTTATTTACTTTGTCGTTGGGGATTTAAAAAACCCTTTTTTAAGGTATTTGGGGTTATCCCCCCCAAAAAAGAAATAAACATACAAAAAAATGAAAAAATCCCAAAAACTTCCCCGTATCCCCCGTTAAATAGTTAATTTTAAATTTTTGGGGTTTTGATCTTTTTTTAAAAAGGGGTTTTTTAGGATGATTTACGGTTTATTGACAAAAAAAAGGGGTTTAAAAGGGGAAAAAAAAATAATCACCCCGGAGAAAAATACTCCCCATTTTTTAAAAAAAAAAAGGGGGTTTAGCAAAATTTTGGGAAAAAAGACAGAACCCCCCAAAAATTTTTTTTTTTTTTTCCATTTGGGAAAATTAAATTTTTTCCAGGATCTTTTTTTAAATTTAGGTTTTTTTTGCCCTTCCCTTAAACCCCATAAAAAAAAGGGCATATTCAATTTCCCCCTTTTTTTAAAGACCTTTTTGTTTTAAGGGGCCCTTTTTTTTTAAAAACCCAAAAAAACTGTAATAATCCAGTAAAAAAAAGCCCCGAAAATAAACCTTAAAAAAATTTTTTAATTTTTTTTTTTTGGGTTTAAATTTTTGGGTTTTGCTTTTCGAGCGAAAAAAAATTTCCCCCCCATTCCGAGGGGGGAACCCCCCCCAAAAGCCCAAAAAATGGGGTTTTTCCCAAATTTTTGGGGAAAATATAAAATTTTAAAAATTTTTTTTGAAAAAAAAAGAAGATCACCTCAAAAATTTTAAAAAAGGTCTCCCCCTTTTTTTTTTCCCCATCAATTTTTTTTTAAAAAACGGCCAAAAAAAAATTTATAACATTACACTGGATAGATGTGGAAAGGGGGATTTTTTCCCCAAAAAAGCAGATGGGAAAAAAAATTTTTTTCCCCAAAAAACCCCAAAAAAAATTGTAAAGGGGAAATTTTTTTAAAGGGGTTATTAAACATTTTAAAGGGGCTTTTTTAAAAAAGAAATTTAAAAAAAAAAAATTTTTTAAAAAAAAAAAAATTTTTTAAAAAAAAATTTAAAAAAAAATTTTTTTAAATTTTGGGGGCCCTTTCCGGGGGAAAAAAAAGGGGGTTTTTTAAAAGGGGCCCAAAAAAGGGTTTAAAAGGTTTTTTTTTTTTTGGGGGGAAAAAATTTTTAAAAATTTTTTTTTTTAAAAAAAAGGAAAAAATTTTTTTTTTTGGGGGAAAATTTTTTCCCCCCCCCTTTTTTTGGGAAAAAATTTTTTTTCCTAAATTTCCCAAAAATTGGGGGGGGTTTTTTTTTTAAAAAAGGGGAAAGGGGTTTTTTGGGTTTTTTGTTAAATTTTTTAAAATTAAAAAGGCCCTTTTTTTTTTTTTTTCCCCCCTTTTTTGGGTTTTAACAATCAATGTCCAGCAATAATCAGAAATAAAGTGTTTCCCCCCCCGGTTTGATACCGTTTTTCTTTTGGCAAAAAATGGGGTTTAAACCGTTACCTACATCCCTATTTTTCCCCATTTTCAGCCCCGGGAAAAAATCAAGCTGGGGGGGCCAGAAAGTTATTTTAAAAACATGTTATATTCCAAAATTTTTTAAAACATTTTTTTAACGGGAAAATTAAACACCTTTTTCCGGGGGTAATTTTTTTGTTTTTGGAAAAAAAGTATCTTTTAAAAAATGAAATTTTCAAAATTTTTTTGGGAAAAAAAGGCCCGAATTTTTAACTTTTTAATTTTAAAATTAAAAAATTTCCCCTTTCCCCTTTCCAAAAGTAAGTAACATTTTTTTAACTATATAAAATTTTAAAAAAACCAAGGAAAAATTTTTTAAATTATTCACATCCCAACAAAAAAATTTTTTTATTTTTCCTTAGAAATTTTTCAATTTTATGGAAAAACCCAGAAAATGGAAAAATTTGCCCCCAAAAAGTATCCAGGTTTTTGAAAAAAAAACACCACGAGGCGATTTTTTTGAATTTTAAACACGGAGTGTGTACATAAATGTATCGGCATTAAAACCTTCGGAAAAATGCCATCAGAAATAGCGGCCTATCTCAAACTTCCTAACCCGGAATTGTATACTGGGCATAGCTTTCCCGGTCCCCTGCAACATTTCTCGCAAACTCCGGAGAACAAAAATCCAACATTAAACGTTTTTGGGGGCTGGGAAATCTACATCAGTCGGGTGAAGGGGTACCCCCGAGAATTTAAGAAATTTTAGAAAGAATATTTCAAAAAAAACACTTAATTTTAAAAGAAACACCTTCCACTATCCAAAAAAACCCTCATGCCATCTTCCAATGTACTAAACCTCTCGGTTCAAGAAACTACTTCCATAGTTGCAAAAGATTGGCTCATCAAAAACCCAACGCCGCCGCCGTCAACGTTTTCTACAGAAAGCAGCTCGCGTCAGCAATAAATTTGCAAAACGCGACCAATTGCACTTTTACAATAAATGTTAATAATAATAATTAGTGTATAAATTCCTTCGTTAATAAATATTATTTTAATCATAAATCTTAAAAATTATGTTGGTTTTTCCTCTCGCTTGTAGAAAAAAGATTGTTCCTAACACTTGCGGAAAGTAACTTTTCCACTCTTGGCTGCTTACCCGAAGTCCGCTGCGCGTCGTTCGTTTAACGGCAGCCACATGCGGAAAAGTATCACTTTTCGCACTTGTTAGAAAAATAACTATAGTAGTTCACTCACAATATCTTTGCAATGGTCAGCTTTTACATTACAAAGATTTGTAAAAACTGGTTTACAAACACTCTAAGCTTAGTGCTGGAGTTAGTGCCTACAGTAGTTGCTACTTCGTCTAACACGTTATGTCAATATTAAATATGCATGTCAGAAAATATCTGTGGGTGATAAATTGTTTTTAAATTTAATTTCAGATTATTAAAATACATCAGAAACCCCCAAAATTGCCATGTCACAAATCTAATGTTTATCAGTGTAATTAAAGGAATAGTTTATGTATGCAAAATTCAGTAAAATCGATGATATGATGTAAATAAGATGAAAATCATAGCATTTCAGAACAAAATTGATCAAACTTTTATTTTACGATTTACGAGCTATCAAGAAGAAACTTCCGTTAATCACGTATTTTTTATTATTAAATCTCTACCATTTCCATCGAATCTTCATTGATACCATCAGCTATCCACACGAAGTGTTATTTGCATCAAATAATTGAATAATTGTCCTTCGTTAGAGCGTAACGGATTAGGCATATTGTAACGGCTGAGATGACAGGCCTGAATTTAATCGTAATCTATAGCCTAACCTATGAAACACGATCTTAGATGTTCGCATAAAGGGTACAGTATAAAAAAGGTCACAAAGGGCAATGGGGCATTAAGGATTATGTTAGTGTAGGGAGTGTTGTTGTTAACTGATGCTGCATTTTATTTTATACTGGTAAAGTTTAGGATGGAGTTAAATTATTTTAAGATTGAACAATAAACGAAAATACGTAAAAATGCTTGAAAAGTTTAAAAAATATAGAAATAATAATACGCATATTTATTTAAAGAACATAATTGGAACTAACCAGACAAATACAAAAAAACGACAAAAACAGAGATGTTTTTGTCGCGAAGAAGGTCAAAATGCAGAATATTTGAAGATATTTTTTTGGAAATAAATTTTTAAAAAATTATTCACTATTAGTCCAGGGAAGTTAGGAAATAAATCGGAAATTTTTAAGGCCAGCAGATATCGGCATGCGGTTTTCTGCATTGTGTTCAGAAGGCTCCCAGGAAAAAAGTCTATTTGGTGTGGTAATGCAATTTTTTGAGAAATGCATTCTGGTGCAATAAATGCATTTTGCAATTGCATAATTACTTGCAATATTATAAGAACGACTGGAAACTTGAAGAAATCGCTCGAAAATCGTTACTCGATGGTTTTCGGGGAAGCCGAATTCAATTCTGGCATTAGAATTACCCGGGGGCGCTTGGGGGCCGCTCTGCGGGGGTGCCCGGGGGTAATTGAGGGAAATTGCAGCGTCCATGAAAATCAGCTGAAAATCGTTACTCGGGGGTTTTTGAGGACGCCGAATTTCATTCTGGCATTAGAATTACCCGAGGATAAAAATTATAAAAATAATTGCTTTGGAAATCTTTTCTGCCTCAAGAGAGTAAAGTATCGTTTCCGTGGGGACCGGCGAGAACAAAAATTTCCTGTATCGACAGAAAAGATAAAATATGGGAATAGAGAGACCTTAAATTTGTTAAAATGGGATTGGAAGATGGAGAGCTCAGTCCTGTCACCATGACCTAGGGAGCCGGTCCCGAGGAAATTTTAACTAGTATCTCTTGTTCCTGTGAAACCGTCTCTGGCACAAGGTGCGGGTGCCGATGAAGTGGGTTGAAGTGCTCACTTGTATGCAAGCATTGCGATGTCAATTGCTCAAACCAAAAAGGCACTTCCAACCAGTCCGAGGATAGTGACGAGGAAGAAGGTGAAGAAGGGAAAGAAAAAGAAGTTGAATATTTAAGTTAAAAATTGAACCTGATGATGGATAATTCAATACTAATAAAAGAACAATTTATTATTTAAATAAAATATTATAACTTGTAATTTTTCACTTTCTTCATTACCCTTCCCCGCAGAGCCACCCCAGAGCGCCCCCGGGTAATTCTAACGCCAGAATTAAATTCGACATTCCCAAAAACCTCCGAGTAACAATTTTCGGCTGATTTTCATAAACCTGCAATTTTTCCCATAATCACCCCCGGGCACCCCCGCAGAGTCGCCCTTAAGCGCCCCGGGGTAATTCTAATGCCAGAATTGAATTCGGCATCCCCGAAAACCCCCGAGTAACAATTTTCGAGCGAATTTTCCGAGTTTCCAGTCGTTCTTATGATATTGCAAGTAATTATGCCATTGCAATATGCATTTATTGTACCAGAATCCATTTTTCGAAAAATGACATAACCACACCATATAAACTTTTGTCCCGGGAGCTTTCTGAACACAATGCAGAAAACCGCATCTCGATATCTGCTGGCCTTAAAAATTTCTTCATTTCGGTTGATTTTGATCTAAATGCCCTGGACTATACTCGTATGTCTGGCGGGGGGCTACCATTGACATAATTTTTAAAAATTATTTATTATTTTATTGGTTTGAGTTATTACCGATTTTTTAAGTTAAAAATTGTAGTGGATAATTTTTTGAAAATTTATTTTTTCTTTATAAATAATTTTTATACTGGGTGTGTCCCCCTGTAACATATTTATTTTTTAAGTTAGACTCATTAAACTTTGTATGTCGGTATTAGCCATAAATATGCATTATTTGATCTATTTAATTGTTAGCTGGTTTGCAATGTAATTAGTGCGGGGTCTTTATTTTTCCATGGCTACTTGATTTAAAATTAACCGTTTTAACGTATTCATAGCACTCTAGTTGAATTTAAAAGAATAAATGTTTTACAGCAGAAGTGTCAAAAATTGACATATGAGGTGTCATTTTATTCAGATTGTGAAATTCAATTGAAATAAGAGAAAATTTGACAGTGGTGCTACTTAAAATTTGAAAGTACTAGTCATTTTCGATGACACTTAAAGAGAACTGGAACCATTGAAGGTCAAAAAATGCATAGTTATGTCAAATACTCGTTCTGCCTCTTGCGCTCTTATAGGTGGACTAAAGCCTGGTATTAGGGTGTTAACTGGCCAATCTGCCATCATTAATACAGAGGGTGATTCAAATCCTATCCCTAAGAATTTTAGAATACCCTGGCCATAAATTACTCGGTCAATATCAACAAAAATAAATTAAAAAATATTTTTAAAACTGGCTTTATAAAATAAAACCAATATATCGAAGCATTTTTACATATTTACGCGACTATGTAGCTGTATCACGAGACCTTCAAATCAAAAAGGTAAAGGATCACCGTATAGCACCACCGACATGGTTTTAGTTATTTACTCGTTTATTTAGTTCTATTTGAGTTCAAGGTTGCATGTATGTGTGACATGAAGGGTGGAAAATCCATCAGCTAGTAAAGGTGCCAGAAACGAATAGACTCTACATTTACTTCGCCCAGACCGAAACGGTGTGTTGATCTTTTGTACCTCTTATCTGCCAAGTTATTTTAACAGAATAGGTAGATGAATCCTGCATTAGATAGACTTCGACAGTACTGCCTGTGCTATGCAGGTACAGTACAGCCTTTACTATGTAGGCATTAGCCCTAACAATTGAACAGCAACAGCAGTTTTGTCTAGGGCTTTTGTCCAATGCATCAAGTTATCTATACACTTGCTCCATGGACCAGTGGCCAATAAGTTCAAGTTTAAAGGGCATATTATTTAAACCTGTGAGTTTTATTAGAAATAAGGTTAAGCCCAAAAGTCGACACAACTGAATACATAGATCGCCTTAAGATTACTTTTAACAGTTTGCAACTGGAGGAAAAAAATAGAAAGTTTAGTGTGCCAAAACTGGATTCGTCGAGCACAATGATTGTGCATACAGGCCGAAAGACAACATTTTTTAAAAATTGGCTTTACTAAAGGTATGTGGATATGTATTATAAACATTATATTTATATTAAAAACAATATTTTAAATCTGACTGATTTCGCTCGAAGCAAATTGCTAGGCTGATGCTTTATTTTGTCAAAAATTGTATTCGCGCCTAAGTAATTTTTTAGATTAAAATGACACAGTTTTTAGGGAGCACAAAAACTATATGTTATTTCAATTTTAAAATTTTTAAAAGTCAAGATTTTTTATTAAATTCCCTTGTGGTTTTGGCACGTTGTTTTCGGACCAATTTTTGCAAAAACATTAAAATTCGGTTCTGTGATTGTTCTAATCTGCATTTATGTTTATTTAAAGAAAAAGAATCAAACGTTCATATTAGACTGTGTGATTTTTTTTTTTAATTAAATGTATCTCTAATTTTTTTTTTATATAAAATAAAAATTCTTTCAAAAATTGATCTCAATATCAAAAATTGAGCTGGCGCAGAGGGAGTTCCCCTTTTCCATTTAAAATACACGGAAAAATTTTTCCTTTCTTAATTCAAAATAACCATATAAAAATTATTTTTTTCAAATTTGGTTCTAACTGTCTTATAGAAATTTAATTCTGTACAAAATCGATTTCTTATGTTTTTTTCTAAACTGAATGGAAATAAAGTTACAGGAAGACATTTAATGATGGATGATGGAATAATATTTTCAACAAGGATAAAATTTTTATTTTATTTTATTTCGACAATAAACCACAATAAAATACTGCTTTGACGAGGTTTAATTATGTTTAGTATGTAAACAGTGATATTCTTGTATTTAAAAAGTCAAAATAAAATAGAATAAAAATTGTATCCTTGTGAAAAAGTAAATTATTCCCATTACTTTATCATTAAAAATGTCTATGCTTTGTAACTTTATTTCTATTCAGTTTACAAAAAAAACATAGGAGATCGATTTTGTAGAGAATTAAATTTCCTATAAGATAGTTATAACCGAAATTTAAAAAAATCATAAAGTTATTTTGAAAATAAGAAAAAAAATCCTATGTATTTTAAATGAAAAAGGAGACTCCCTATGCGCTAGCTTAATTTTTGAGATATTGAGCTTAATTTTTGGGAGATTTTTTTTTATATCGAATAAACTTTAGAAATATATTTAATCGAAAAAAACAAAAAAACATTTGACACATATGTTTTTTAACGCTTTAATTAAATTATTTTTATAAATACACAAAATGTATCACACATAATTATGTGATACATACAAAATCGCATATGTCAAGGAGATATATTGAACTTTTTTATCTTATTATGTGCAATCTGGTAAGGCAGATAGGACAGGTGTCACTGACTTTAAAGCTTTAAAATATCATAGTCAGTACAGTTATTTCAAGAGTCATACTTATAGACACTGTTCGAGGATTTTTAATCATTTGATACAAAAAATTTTAAAAACATTTTAGGTATTATAATACTATTGTTCTAAATACCTGTTTTTTAAGCTTGTTGGAAGGGCTAAAAATGTTTTTTTGGGCGAATTTTGATATTAAATTGCTGGCACACATGTATCTTTTTAAATCAGTAATCCTACAAAATCCTAAAGTACTGTTGTGAGAATATATTATGTACAGCACACCTCGACATATAATACTATAAACCCTAAAATATTAAACTATAAAAAGTTTTACCATACATGCCAATATTTCTTACCATTAAGTACGTTTTGGTTGCTAACCAAACAAATCGTCATAAACCCGTGGGCGACTTTTAATGGTTACGCTAATGGCCCCAGACGAAGAGGATCAGTTCATGCATGAGACGCAGACGGCATTGTGCCTGGTCAGGCACACGTAAGACACAACGCTGCGCCGAGTGTGGGTGACACAGGGCGCGAGAAAGCGCGACCAAGAACACGACAACGGAATAATACATACATAAAAAAATAATGAACTATAAAATGATAATTATTATTGCAGGATTTCTTTTAAATTATTATACTAATGGAGTTACTTTCTCCTTTTATATGACAAGAGCCATCTTTTTTTAATACACTTTATTGTTTTATGGTATAGGGTAATCCAATATAAGACTAAACAGTGCCACATTTGTGACTTTCCTTCTATTACAAGAAAAGGAAATAGCCACATTGTATATTTTGTTTTCGTAGAATCATTGGCAGCTCGCGAAGGAGGGCTTTAGGGAGCCGTCCTCACATAAAAAAAAATCAATTGTACTACCTATATAATTAGTAAACAGAAAAAAGTAACAATAAATATCTAAAATGTCAAACTACAAAAAGTCATTATTCTCTTGAAGTATATGGTTTATTACTACTTAATATATATTGGTAAAAAAACCTTTAATTAAATTAATTATGTTGTTCATAAAAATAAATAGGAAATCCTTTTTACTAAAACGTATCTTAAACAATTAGACATTTTAATAAGTAAGGTGTCCCATTAAGCAAAAGTAAAATTTATGTGATATAAATGTATAAAATACAATATAGTTAATTTTTTTTTAATTCGAAGGAAGACCGAACTATGACCCTCTTTCCTCTTTAGTCCTCGTTGGATGACGCTGTACACCCTCACGTTCAGGAATCAAGAGAAATAAGAGTTCATTATTATTGGACTTGCCATGTTGATTGCACTAAAAAAGGATAGGAAAACTTCCTACTTGCTAGATAATACTCTAAAAGGCAATAACAAAGAAATTAAAAATGGAACAAAATGGGTAGTTGTTCGTTTTTGTAAATAGTATTGTATATATACAGGCATATACCCATAGAGACAGCCTTGCCGCTTGGTAGTGCGAACAAGCCTAAAAGAGAGAAAGAAAAATCAGAGTACAACCTTTCTTTCTCGCTTTAACGTGCTGATTAGTCAACGGGGAAAGCCTGACCAATCAGCTCGCAGAGCGGGGTATATACCCGTCTCACCGACTAATCAGTACGTTGGAGTGATAGAAAAAAAGTTATACTATGATTCTTCTTTCTCTCTCGCACGTTTGTTCGCACTGGCGGCAAGGCTGCCTCTGTAAAGCCGCATTCTAACTATTTAATTTCAGTTGATCATCGAATGAAAATAACTCTCAGTTCCTGTTTGACCTCCAAAAAGTGAAGTTCGCGCGATAAGAAAACTACATAGTTTTTTTCCGGGAAGGCAGTTGAAGGAGCTGTATCGAGTGTTTTCACCCTCGGAGAACAAGGAGAAACTCACACCAAACGATGGAGTCCTTCTTCTGGGGCTAAGCGTTGTGAACGAAGATTCCTATACCTGTTATTTTTTGTGAGGCCACGCACAGGGGATTTTCCTAATGGCGAAAGATTGTTCGCGCTCAGCAGGAAGTGACAGTTACTGACAGAAAGCGGTTATACGTAATACCAGTAGCAGTCCTTGGTCGAATCGCCATTGTTTGTGCCTTGCATCGATAATTTTTAGTTAAGAATTTAAGTTTTAGAAAAGTTCGGAATTTCTGGGGGTTATAAAACCCGACTATCCAAAAGTTCCACCTACAAAGCCTGGGAAAGCTCACGTTGATAACAACGTGTGTCTGGAAAGGGGAGAGCTGACGTTTACCGACGGAGGCCAATAACACTGAAAGCAAAGCAAAGCAAAATAACTGTAAGAATATAAGTTTTCATTTTAATCGTTCGAGTTTTGTTGATGAAACTTAATGTTCTCACTTATTTTTATTCGATTTTCGCTAATTCACTAAAATTGATCAACTAAAAGCGAACCCTAAGAATGTGGCTTAAGTATGGAGGGTTGAATATCAAACAACGTTAAGTGCAAATTGAAAATTTTAAGAATGCCAAAAAACTAGGCGAAATTTTTAAGGTCTCAATAAGTAAAGACAAAATTTTGTGACTGCTAACTTTTGATATGCTGTTGATAGAAATGTTATCTTTTGATACTAAGGATAATCTTATGAGATCAATTTAAAGGTAACTCGATTTTGTAACTCTTGTAGTTAACGTTTTTTGACGCTAAGGTTCGGTATATGCTACTTTACCAATTAAATTATAAACTTATGTACTTATGTTTTATAAAATATAGGATATTAAGCAAAGTTTAAAACTAACATAAGAGGTCGAGAATAGTAACAGTTTTTCCGCCAGATTCGGAACACGTATAATTTTAAGCGTATTTAACAAATGTCTGTCCTACTAATATTGCCAAGACTGTTGGTATCGTATAATTAGTTATTACAAATTGTTTTCGTTGACATTGACTGAAAATTATTTGTTTGTTTTATTATTTATCACTATCGCTTTACACGCTTATCTTATCTCCTCTACATCTACATATATCATATTAGCTTGGTGTTAACAAGGAAATAAAAAAACCCAATTAACGTTATAAGTAATTATGTGTCCGAGCAAAATAACTTACACCAATTAATAATACATTTTATAAACAACATGACAATTTTAGAAAGTGCCATGCGAAAGTGGTCACTTACGAGAACATATTTATTTATTAATTTATTAAATTTAATAACTTATAAATTTATCTCGGGTTCTCGAGAGAGTATAATAAATAAGAAATCTAGTCCTATCCTATAGGGTATCTAACTTTAAAACTTGTTTATACGGAACCTGAAACAATTTATATAATGGGTACCGTTATTTACAGATGGTTCCCTATTAATACAAACAAAAAAACTAGTCTAGATTTAATTCAGTGGGGATTAATGTTTTTTATCTTAGGCAGTTCACGAGGGCTTCAAGCCTAAGTACTAACGTACCATGTATGCATTAAGAGTGCATTTACGCTACACCTTAGGCGTCGGGCGAAAGGACGCGTAGACGGTGGGCGGAGACTAACAAACTCCCACTACCACAATTTTCGTATGGCCACATTAACAAATTCGTTGTATCGATGCGATGTTGTTTTCGATTGCAAGCCTACAGGAGATAACGTTTTTCGGTAACTATTTTTCACTTAAATGATAAATTATACACCATTTTAAGGGAAAGGAAATAATCTATGCTTTTGCTGTAACGGATTTTTGAAATATGAGTCGAGTTAAGAGAAAATAGCATCTAAACATAACCGATTTTAGGGTAACTTTCACTCAAGGAAATATTAAAAAGTATATATCCAAATTAAAAACTATTACAGCAGAAACCTAGATTTAAGTGTTGGCTTTCATATAGTTTTTGAAAATTATCGATAACTTATACCGTTTTTAAGAAAAACATTATGCCCCGAACCCCAAATTGGATCCAATTTTCGCGGCGCGAATGGACTCTTAATTACTGATAAGAGACCTAAAGATTTGGTGATTTGGAGGAGAAAGAAAGATCATTACAGGAGGTAGGTTCCACAGCCAAGACACTCCAAGGATGAAGGAACAAACAAAGTGAGTTGTTCGGGGCTTTTCCAGTTATGGATGTATCAAAGTGGCGCTTTGTGTTACTCTATTGGGTACCTCTAGGGAAGAAATAATCCTGTCTGATATTTCAGAGGGTGAAAGCCGTAAAAAACCTATAATCAAACAGCAAGTCACCCACAGCTCGTGGGTGGGCAAGGGAAGGAAGCTTTCTTGTTAAAATGCGGTCATTAATAAGGCAAATGGCCCTTCTTTGGTATTAAATCAACAATAATAAGAGTTGTGGAAGACGCCATTCCCCAGACATAGAAACAATATTTTAGACAGCGTTTGAATGGGATACCTACAATGTATGTACCTATATAGATTAAAACACAAGGAATAGTCTCAGCTTTTTCACAGCTACTGTCGCTGTGGATATAATATGATTGTGCCAATTAAGATCTTTCTTGAAGGCAACGCCCACAAGTTTAATAAATTTTCATTTGACAAAACTGGGCCGCTTATAAGCAGAGGGATGGTTCGAGACAACGAACACGATTGTGTTTTTGAAGCATTGAAATGAACAACATTTTTTGGTGCCTCAAATCTTAAATTAGTTAAAGAGTACTCTAAAAGAGATATGTACATGCATAAATATTTCATATTTAATTTGTATAAGACAAAGCACGTCGTAATAATTTACCACCTAAACCTAATGTCAAAAATGGTTTTGTTAGTTACTAAGATCCAAAATTAGACCATCCACATCCGTTCACATTTTTTTTGACTTGGCAAGTTTTTTACCGATCTGTCTGTATTATTGATTTTTTTTCATTCATTACTACATACATATTTTTTTTATTAATACATACAGATTAGCAAAAAATTAGCTAAGTCAAAAGAATAGTGGAGCAAAATAGTGGACAGAACTTGGAATTAGTCCAAGTTCTTAAAGATTTTCATAAGGATTTTAAATGTGATTTTTAAGATAACCTTAAGCGACATATAAATGGGACATCTTATTGTAATTTTAAAGCAAGCTTTACCAGTACCGTTTAGTAATTTCTCTGGTTACGAAATATAAAAATGTATTAAAATTTTATATTCCTTTTTGGATAAAACCCTGAATAGAAATAATTAAATGTCCCATTTAAAAGTTCCCGAGGGTTATCTCAAGGATAACAAAAATTATGAAGATCGAGCAATCACAACTTTAAACATAAATGCAAGTAAAATGTATGCCTGTTTCTGGATACCACACTTTATGGTTACGAAAAAAAATATGTTTCATTTAAGGGTTGTTTCTCAGGAAATGATTTAAAATTCTTTATCCTAATTTTCGAAAATCAATGTAATGCTAATTAAGAATTTTACGTAAAAATTTTGAAATTTAAAATGAAAGATTTTGGCATATTTAAACCAATTTGCCCCAGATTCGGAATAAAAGGTTTTTAGGAGGGCTGGGTCAAAATTTGGAAATTAAGAATCTTAAGTGAAAGTTAATAATGGCGTATTCAAAATGGCGGATTTTGGCATTTTTCTCAAATCCGATCCTTCCAAAAAGGAATCGATTCCGGATTATATAACGAATCCGGATCACGGATTCTATTTTTAAAAAGTAATGGATTCCCGCTTTTGGATCCTTAGAAAAAAATCAATTCCTGGATTCGATTTCTACCAGCTCTGCTACAGATACATAATAATATTTTTTAAATCAGCATAAAAAAATTAAGTAAAAGAACGAATATGAGTAATATGCGTATATTTAATTTTAATGGTTAACTTATACAAAGTGGTGTAATTAAGACAATTTTAAGTTGCCATTAAATTATATTCAATTAATGTAATTTCATTATTTATAAAGATAAACACTAAGTTCACCAATGCAAATCTCAAAATAAGTTGGTGGTTTACTTTTATAACTTTTATAGACAATTCATCATGGGGTTATTCTTGCGATCAGTAGAGTTTATAAGTTTTAAGTCTTTATGAAGTGAAGATAGGAATTTTCATTTAATATTTGTTTAGTCGAAAGGTAATTTATAATAAAGGTGCAGAATCTTCAAAACTATAGACATCAGCTATTCTCAATAATAATAACTAAATTACCTTATATCTAGTAAACTGCATCTTATTAGCAAGTGCCTAATCTTTAAAAGTTGGGCGCATATTTTTTTGAAAAAGCTATATAAGGTGTAATTATGTTTTATTCAAGAAAAACAAAAAATTAATAAAATCTATTTACATATTTAAATTAGTTTCTTTTGTTTATTGTCATATAAATTAATATTAAAAAAATAAATTCTTAACCTAAGCAAGTGTCGTACTTGGTAAATATAATATTCTCTAGCCATGAATTCAAAGAACTACCCAGTCATTTTTTATGCTAAATAAGTAAATACATTTATTTACAATGTAAAGTTCATATTATTTTTTACTGGAATTTTCTTAATCTATTAGCTGCAGCACTCCCTCGTCCGATACAATGCTTTAGGTGAATCAGTCACACAGGTGTGTTACTATTACTACTAGAGGTCCCCGAGTCCTTGACGGAAACGCAAAATAAACCTTTTCAATGATTTTTTATATATACCTTTATTGTTTTAATGTATGTTACAATTTCTTCTTTAGAATCAAATTTAATACAAAAATACAGTCATTGGAATTCGAGACGAATTATTCAATAACAATTTCATAAGCCTTATTCAGCAATTTACTGTTCGAATAAATACAAATGTTTTGGCAGATACGATACATCCCCATAAAACAATTAAATTTAAATAAATATGGAAGTACAATAAAAAGATCACTAAAAAATTATTATTTTTTTAACAAAAGTAACAAATTTTTAAATAATTCTCCCTTTTGATTACAATAGCTAAACCGTTTCGACATAACCATAAATTTATAAATTAAAACCCGTAGCTATTTCTTGTGTGAAATTTTTATTACCGAAATTTTTAATCCGCACACGCACTTTTTGCTTTTGAAAATTGTTTTCCTTTCATACAAGAAAAACAAAGCTGGTGCTATTTTTCTTCCAGCTTCTTTTGATAAATATTTTGAGAATTTTTAACATACATACAATTATGGGTATTATTGACGTATATAAAGTAATTAATTAATAACCCTTATTTAAGCATTTTTTTTTATTAATTAAGGATTAAAGTACAGTAGGCAAGTTAATAATATACCTACACAATTCAACTATTAAGTCTATTTAAAACATTTTTATTCGAATAAGAACCATTAAAACATTTGTCAGGTTGTTAGCCTAAAACCAAAATTCATTCCGAAAAAAGTTGAAGAAAAATTATAATTTCCAAAATTTAACAACAAAACGATACCCAAAAAAATATTGTAACCAACCTGGGTATAATTTGGCGAATAATGATCTTCACGCTTAATGGCCTCTATTAATAACCACCCTCATTAATACCCTTGTGCGTTTAATAGCTATTATAAATAAAAACTAGTTATTTCATTTTTGCACTCATTTTATATCTAAAAAGAGTAAAGGCAAAGTTAGCCCATGTGCTCATCCTCTCAAAAAGTCGTTAAAATATTCTGCATATGTCAAATTATTGGTAATGAAAAATAAAGATAAGCATATTTTTTGGTTTTTCGAAAAATATCGAAGTCAAAAAAGAGTGAAGCAAAATAGTGAACAGAACTTGAACTAATTAAAGAGTCCGATATTTTTGTTAGAAACTCGGCTTAGATAAGTTTTTTTAGTTGGATCTCCTTTCTTTTTTCTGAGTTCAATGAACAGAAAAAATGGGGGGAAGGGTATACCTTGCTCTGTAGGTAGAACCTAACCTTTAGACTGAATATAAAGTATATATTTATAAAGTAAATATCAAATTCTCATAAACTTTATAAATTAATAAAAACTACCCTATAGACACGGTGCTCTGAGTACTTGCCAGAGACCTTAAAAAAGTCGTTAAAATATTCTGCATATATCAAATTATTGGTAATGAAAAATCAAGATTAGCATATTTTTTGGTTTTTCCAAAAAATATCGAAAATCACCCCTAATTAGAAGTTGATATGATGACGCAAAACTGAAATTAATGAATAATATCAATAAAAATAACAGGGATTCTTATTGTATTTTTTATATAAAATAAAATCTTACAAATAGAAAATAATTTATTTTTATATTAATGAGGACGTATTATAGTCAAAAGTAGAACCAGTCAAAAGAAAACCAGTCCTGTAACGAAGGGATGAACTACCCCCGAACGTGATAACATACAAACATATAGCGATATAAAAAAAACTGTCAAATATTTTATAATACTTCTTACTTTTTTGATCAGAAAGAGTACGCTTACTTGTCCTAATTATTCAAAGCTTTTTTTTAATAAAATCAACCTCATAGGTGATGAAATCATTCCCGAAATAAGAAAAAAATCAAAAATTACTCGAAAAATTTAGGAAAAACTACTAAGATACAAATACAATTAGAATTACTTTTATTCACATTGATATTATTCATATACTTCAGTTTTGCATCATCGTATCTCTCACTCTCACTTCTAATTAGTGGTGATTTTCGACATTTTTAGAAAAACCAAAAAATATGCACATCTTGATTTTTCATTAACGATAATTTGACATGGGCAGAATATTATTAGGATTCCTTTTAAGGCTCTGGCAAGGGTGTAAAAATAGGCTAAAAATATGCTGTTTTTGCGGTCATTCTTGAAGAAATAATTTAATATTCACAAACTTCAGTAAGTTGGTAAACCTTTTACATTGTAAAAACACCTTTAGATACAATGGCTTGCAATACAATTATTTAATGCTTGCGAGCGTGCGCATTATAGGCTTTCCAATAAGCCGATCCTATTTTAGGTAAATGTATTGTACTCGACATAATAGGTTTGTTCGCAGAAAAATCACAATCTAATCAGCGCCAATCGGGTATCGTCATTCAGTCAGCTGACCGGTTTCCAACTGGTCATCTAACAAACTAAAATCTGATTGGCGCTGATCAGTTTGTGACTTTTCTGAGAACAGGTCTTATATTCTATACCTTTAGAAGTCAGTAATTAAAACTTGAGATCATTTTATTTTCTTCTTCTTTTTTGTATTTTTTTTTTGTAAAAATTACTACACTATAAAATAAAAACAAAATCAAAAAAATATATTCTAAAATACTTCAAATATGTCATATTGAAAAACAATACAAGTTTTACCATTGCACTTATTAACTGTTAAACGATTTTAAATTAATATATTATATATATATATATATATATATATATATATATATATATATATATATATATATATATATATATATATATATATATATAATATATATATATATATATATATATATATATATATATATATATATATATATATATATATATATATATATATATATATATATATATATATATATATGCACAGTAAGTTTTTCTAATACATTTTTTAAAGTAGCGAAAGATCAAAAAAAGTTGATGCTATTAGCCGCTACTATGTGGTAATTAATCATCATGAAAAACACTGATAAATAAAACTACTATGTTTTTTACCACTAAAATTTTAGTGGTAAAAAACATAGTAGTTTTATTTATCAGTGTTCTTCATAAAAAAAATTATATTAAAGTAAAAGTGGATATTAAGGTATTTAATACACGCGCAATTTTTCAAGTACGACGGCGTGGCCGGAGTTCTCGAAATAGTGCAAGTATCTTAAAGACCAGTTATCCACGAATACTTTACGGTCTTTTTTTTTAAAGCTTTTGAAACATTCGTTATAGTAATATTTTATTTGACGTTTAAAGTACTCATTTCAGATCCAAATTGTTTTTTTATTGGTACCCTATTTGCCTAATTAAAGTACGCCTGAGCGTATTTAAATCCAACTTTCAAACTTTAATAAACGTGCGTTTATTAAGGTAGCTTGTACTTAAACAAAACACAAAAAAGTCAGCTTAAATGAATTGCCAACCTTTAACTTCGAATTTAAGCAGGCATTGTAAGAAGAAAAAATAATCTGACATGAGTTTTATAACGTCAAATAAAATATTACTATAACAAATGTTTTAAAATCAATAAAAAATAGCGTAAAGTATTCGTGAATAACTGGTCTTTAAAACACTTTTTATATCCACTTATACTATAATATACTATTTTCTTTAAAATGCCTGACGTATGCCAAAATTCAAGGCTAAAGGTTGGAAATGTCATCTTAGACTTCACATTTCTCGGGTTTTGATTAGTTCCATGTACAATGGTAACCTATAAAACACACGCGTGACTAAAAGTTGGATTTAAACACGCTATGGCGTACTTTAATTAAGCAAAATAGGGTACCAATAAAAAAAATTAAAAGCCATGTTTTCTTAACATGTCACAACATATATAAATACCAAGTGGTACGTGGCCCAATCTCCAATCTAATCCAAGTTTTTGCCAAAATTTAACAAGTTTTTGCGGGTTATCAAAACACCATAAAAATATAGCATTATAAGCTTCTGAAAGATAAACTTTCCAAATACAATTTCATTAGCATTTTTCAGCAGCGCACAACACACGGTTCAACTGTACTTTTGCATGTCTTGTTGCGTTGGAAGAATCGCAAATTTATGGCTTGTGCCATTTCGCCATTGTATGTAAAAATGGCGGGTACAATGCCTTCGTTTGTAATGGATTCCACGTAAAAAAAGGCGAGTTTTGACAAAAGAGAACGAGAGGATAACGAGAATGGGCACTTCTCGAGAATTATTTCGGTTCACGATAAATAATAATAAGCCACGTGGGTTTGACAGATGAAAAAGTCGAATTTCGGGGTCGCCTCGGTCACAGGGTCAGTATATTGTAGTTGTTTATTGAATGCAATGACCTACAAAGATTTATCTTTTGTAAAGAACTATGGTTGACCGGCAGTAAGCTCACAAATAAAAAATAAACATTTTAGATGTATCTCATGTAATATGCAGAGTAATCCAACGCGGACTGAACGGAACCATATTTGTGGCTTCCCTTATCAAGTATTTTTCTCGAAAAATTCGAATTAAAAGAAAAGAGATACGACGTATGATAACATTTCTTAATCTTAATACCCTTAATAATTGGTTTATTTTTAAAAGCATCTTATTTTTTCGATACGTTTCAATAAAAAGGATTTTCTACTTATTTTTAGTAATAACAGAATTAAAATGTTTCAAATAGAAAATTGGCTATTTAAATTAAAACAAACTAATAGTTAAAACATTTTTAAAAACAACCCTTATTTACTACGTACTTTACGTACTAAAAAGAAGAAAATAAACTTAAAATTAAAAAAAACCCCCATTTATTAATTTCTATGATATACAACGTAAATTTACTTCATATAATAATATATATATATATATATATATATATATATATATATATATATATATATATATATATATATAGAATTATTTATATTAAGCTCATATTACATATTGTTTTTTTTTTGTCTATACAGGTAAAT
>JAHBCN010006096.1:0-50957 GCA_019359885.1 Listronotus oregonensis | reverse complement strand
CTCATAATATCTTATAATTATTATTATTATTTGTTATTATCATAGTTTTATTTTTTTTTCGCTTTTCGAAAAGATGTAAAAATTTTTATATAAAAAAAAAAAAATTATTATTATTTATATTAATATTTTTGGGCCCTTTAAATTTTCCCCCTAAATTAAAATTATTTTTTAATTGTTAATCCTAGCATATCATATTAGATATAAAATGATTTCAAGTATTATGTTTTGTAAAAAATACCCTCCTCGTTATACAGTTTGTCCTTCCTTTTGTATCTAAAGCAAAACAACTAAATTTTTTGTTTGGAAAACTCAGGTTGAACATTTCATTCCATTTTATTACATGGTCCTTGATGGGAAGGTACATCGTTGAAGGGTAAATCTGCCTAAAATTTGTAAATATTTAATAAAATATTAATTAACTATTATGAACAATAAGCTTTAGTTTAACTGGAGAAACCCTCGTTTTGGCATAAGCGTGGCATCATAAACACATTCTAAGATTCACCTAGCGATAAAATTGAACCTCTGTACTAAAAAATAAAATTCACCAAAACCGGGAAAATATTTTACTACAGTTGATAGTATTTTATGATTAAATTTTACTTAATTTATTCCTAAAATTACATCAAAATAGGCTCTAATTGTATTTTAAACTGTGAATAATATTTGTTATATTTATTACTATAAAGTATAACACAGAAAAGTAATGAAGTCAAAATAATATTTTCTTTTTGGACAGCTACTAATAAAGGGCGCGACAACGTGACAACAGCGAATTTTTCGTAGAAGCGTACTTCCGCCCTCTTCAGCTTCGCTCATGGATTCTAGAGAAGTAAAGGATGACCCTCTTTTATGGTTGTTTTGCTCAATCACTAGGAGGCGCTGGTGTAGCTTAGGGAACTAATGAGAACCAATTACCTTGACCGCAATATATAAAGTAAAGTTTAAAAACGGCCCTCTGGAACACAAGGCCATCTGCAACTGGAGGGCCATTTTTAACACAGAGTGGGTGATCCTTTACCTCTCCAGAATCCATAGCTTCGCTCGACAGATGACACATTCAATATGGCGTTTTAGTCTAAATGTTTTTTGTTTGGGTAATTTTTGTGACAACTGTATAAATTTCAGTTTTGTGTAAGTACTCGTACTTTTAATAAATTAAAATGGTAAGGCAGTGCCAATTGTGTAAAGTGACGGATATGATTCCTGTATTATCATTTCACAAGTAAGTACATACTATGCTTGTACCCAAGGGTGGTAAACTTAACAAGGAGTGCTGGATCCCATTTAAGCCCATATACGCCAATTTAAATGTCAATTCGATATTTGTGACGCATTTTTGACGTAATCGTTTTGCCTATTGTTTTGTTTACAAGTAGTATAAAGTCCTAATTTTATCAAATGGTATACAATATGGATCTAATAGTAGGTGTACATCCTAATTACTTTTTAAAATTTAAATATTTAACAAAAATTAATAAAATAAATCTACCTTCTGGGCAAAACGTGACGTCACAAACATAACCTTATACCATTCTATCGCCAATAATATACAAAAACATGTTGGCCGCAGCTCTCGATTGCGTTTATGAATGAAATGCTTTCTCTATCTATGATGTTAGCTCATTGATTATGAAATTCTAAGAAATGTTAAAAAATCAATCCAAAGCATTTAAAGCACCTAAAGTTGCGTATCATTTTTTGGCTGTCGAAAGTGGCTACCAAAATCATAGTCTAAGGATATTCTAATTCTAAAGTCCGCTCACTCAAGCGTGCTGTGTAAAATTTTCCTCCTGTCTGCACCAATCCCTTGTCTATCTTCTACCCAGCGGCCTCACGGCTTAGCCGTGACTTAGTTTGTTCAGGTATTTTTGCGACAATAACAGAGTGAGAGGACCTTATTATAACATCCTTAGACTATGCCAAATCGGTGTCCGTGCCGCAGCCGCGCTATATTAATAACGTACCGTAACATTCTGTACATTTTTTAGCTATACTTTAGCATAAATTTGTATATACGTACCATGCTTGGTTCTAATATGGGTATACTCGGAGAAATATGTAAATGCAACTCAATATAAGTTTCGCTTGCCGTGACAGTCTGTCTGTTAGTTATTTTCGGTGACTTAGGAATAAGTTGGTCTTCGTTTCTTTCGTATCCCAACAGCAGAGGTGGTGTTTTCACTTTAAACCATCCGTTAAGCTAAAACGGGGATACTTTTAATTGACAATTTTTTTACTCGTAATAGTCACATGTAAGATTTCATAATTAGCATTAAAACTGTGGCTGTGCTGTATCAAATACCAAGCATAGGTTGAAACTTCTTTAATTTTTATAAAAACTGTTCATTGGCTTTAAAATTCTAGAGATCAGAGATAATCTTCGTTTGACCTAGGTATGTACATTTTGGGACATATTTACATACCTCTGATGTTTTCCTTCACTTATTTCCCTTGTTGTTTTTTATATGTTTACCTAGTTTATTATTTGTTTAGTGTTATTATTATTATTATTATTTTTTTAATAAGAATTAAAACTACTTTTTCTGTGTGTTTCCGGCATAAGTAAGAGATATTAATTTAGTCTTAACCCTTTTATTACTGTCACAATAAATTTCAAGCAGAGATTTTTAAATAATTTAATAAAAAATATTCAGAAAATCACTATGCAAACTCTATATGTGTAACTAAAAGTATTTATCGTGGTTTAAGTGATATAACTTTTTGATTTAAAGGAGTTCAAAATGAAAAAATCACGTTCTATTCTTTGTTTACATATTAAAAATACAATTTTTTATCCTTAGATTAAGCCTTGTGTTTCTGTGTAAACAAGTGAACAGTTTTTAAATAAAAAAAAATATTTATTCCTTAAATTTGTATTGGTAAAGCGGCCAAAACAGGGTTAGAATACTGTAGATTAAAAGGATGTTACACTTTTCAAAAATCTTTTGAGGGTATACTTACGTTTAACCCTGTAGTAAGTGCAGAAAGTGGTATTTTGATTTCGCCCAACCAAAATTTCTGGTCAGTTTCGTCATTCACACCTTCATCAGATTCTATGAAGTCAAATAGTTCAATGGAAATTGAACCATTTAGGGCATTGGGATTTAAATAATCGGTTTGTTGACACCTAGAAAAAGAAAAGATTTTTCGAGGCATCACTGTTAATAGGTTTTCGGAATAATGTGTCATATTTAGTAGCGACAAAAGTACCGGCCATTTATAATTTAGTAAAAATATTTGGTCATTTACAGTAATACTTAGTAAGCAGATAAATAATTTTGTTATTTAGCCAAAGACAATTATACTTTTCACTATAGACACACAAAACAATGCTAAATTTTTGATAATAGGTTTGGACGCTCGCTTATCAAGAGGGCGTCCAGTGCCGTCCATCGAGAGAAAATACGTATACACGCTGCTATATAAACAAACACTGTTGCCAAAGCTATATCAATTAGTAACAGTAATTAGGATTATTTTGGTGGCAAATAGCCCAAATTCCTTGTTATAATGAGAATTATTTTTTTGCTGTATAATAATAAAATTTTAATTATGTGAATTTTTTCTTTGAAGAACTAATATTTGATTTAAAAAATATATTTATAGTTGACACGATGTACCTAATTAAGACTTTTATTAATCATATTTTTTATATTATGATATCCACATATCACAGAAATGCTGAAATTATACAATAAAATTAATATTCATTTATTATTGAGCATTCGGACGATCCGATTGATTCTTTTCTACAGTTTACCAATTATGACTAGTTTTCTAGAGTTGAATACCTTTTATTCTTATTTAATGTCTTGCATATCAGGTTGTTTCTGCGTTATGTTTTCTCTACAGTGGTAGTAATTAGACTTAAAATTTGAATTCTTTGTGACGTTTTTCAGGTGTGATTATTAAAATGTCTAGAAATATTTGTCAATAGTATAATTTCTTCTTACTTACATCCACTGAACTGGAACAATTTACTTATAACAATGTCAATTGATTTTGGGATACAAAGACATACATACAGGGTGGCCCAACGAAAAGGTCGCGCCTATTTGTGACTCTTCTGGTATATTTTGGGAAAAACGCCTCAGGAACGTCAATTTTCCAATTTCTAGGGGGAGGTCTTTTTCATTTTTTTATAAACTAAATTTTACAGGGTGGTCTTAAAAATAACCATCTTGCGTTACACTTGAGATTTTTAGATGAAAATCCTTATTTTTTGTATGTCATAGGATAACTTTGTCTTTGATTTCAAATTGTTTAGTTACCTGCCTTTTTGTGATAAATATTAAACAATTATTTATTTAATTCAAGAAAGGGTAGAAATAACAAAACTGTATTACCAAAATGGTAGCATTGCACGAGCTACTGCCCGGTTGTTTAATGCGTTAAGTGTGTGGCTAAGTTGATAAGAAAATTTGAAGAAACTGAGTCTGTGTCTAATATTCGCCGTAATCGCCATCGTGAAAATCGACTAGTTAGCAATAAAGCCGCAGAAATAGCAGTTTTGGGACACATATCACTTGACAACACCCAAAGCACTCGTGGACTGGGTATTTCCTCACGCTCAAGGATGTGTGGGCCAGCATTTTCGGAAATCATATTGTAGGACTCTTTATTCCTGGAAACTTGACCGGCAAGACGTACTGGGACATATTAGAAAATTAATACAATAAAGCCATAAATTACCGAAATATTGGAAAATGACGGTAATTATAATGAAAATAATATTCATTTCCAACAAGATGGTGCACCACTGTGCCATGTGGCTCCAGTACAACAGTTTTTGGACACCCCTTTCCCGAATCTGTGGATCGGCTGACGAGGCCTTATTAAGTGGCCGCCGAGATCTCTGGGCTTAAATTTTTAAGATTACTTTTTTTGCGGGCATTTGAAAAGTAAAGTTTTCAGTACGAAGCCAGATTTCATTTAGAAGCGAGTTACAGCTGAATGTAGACAAATAACTCCAGACATGCTTAAAAATGTGAGGAATAGATTCGAACAAAATCTTTATTATTGCATGAAGGTAAATGGACACCACTTTCAGCACTTATTACCACATTGACCTACCTCTTTACAGCAAATTAAATTTTACTTTAACTTTAATTTGCGTATAACTGTAAGTTGCTTTTTTTTTTTTTAATACTCGTCGAGTTGTTTTTAATTTTAAAGTAAAGTCTTGTTTCTATGGGAACTATTTAAATCATTATTTTTACGATATATTTCCTTATTATCACTATTTCTAGAATTTTATTATAAACTCAAATAGCTTCACAACGATTGAAAATACAAATAAACTTTATTAACAAAAAAACTTCATGAAGAATCTAAAAATTTTAAAAAATGAGGGTTTTCATTTAAAAATTTAAAGTGTAACGCAATATCTTGTTTTTGAATCACTCTGTGTTGTACGGCTGTAGATGAAAAGACGTCCCCTAGAAATTAAAATAGGGGTGCGACCTTTTCGTTGGGCCACCCTGTATATCCAAAGTAAAAATTTACATAATTAAAGTTTTATTGTTATACAGCAAAAAACTTTTGTTGTTATCATTATTACAACAAATTTAGCCTATTTTCCACATAAATAATTCCTAATGAATGTTACCATTGTTATAGCTTTGGCAACAGTGTTGGTTTATATAGCAGCGTGTTAACGTATTTTCTCTCGATGGACGCCCGCTCGAGTAAGCGAGCGTCCAAACCTTTTACCAAAAAATTACCGTTGTTTTGTGCGTCTATAGCGAAAACTATTATTGTCTTTGATTAAGTTTTTTAAAAGTGTTGATCGAACATATTGGCCAATTTTATTTTATTTATCTTAAAATTATTATTGGTTTCAGTAAAATAATATCCATCGAATGTAATGGATGGAATAAAAATTCGATAATAATATTATTATATCACTTATTGTTAAAGAATTGAAATGATTTGGCCCAATAACGCGTTTAAATCTCCCAGAAATAATTTTGTTTCTAATTTATTCTTTAAGAAATAAGTATTTATAACATAAATTACGTATACTAGTTGTTTTTATGATTAGTTCACCTATCTGCGATACCCTTCAAAACGTATGTGATAAAAAAAGAAATTATGGGTAAATATTATATTTCCTAAGTTAAATAAATAAACAGTTTAATTTTATCAGATGACGGAAATTTTCTTAAAAATGCTTTTACCATTAAGCAGTCCTACTAAAGTAACCTGGGTGTCTTGAGTAAAATAAGAGGCAGTTTATAAAGATTGGACTTAAAAATCTGGAGGTTTGGAAAGGAAGGAAAGGCCTCCAGAATGGATACTCTGGGTATTAAGGAGCCACAAATTGGGAAGTATGGGTGTTTTTTATGTAAACTGAAACGAAATGCATTAGAGTGGCACTTCATGTTTCTCTCTATTGGATTGGAGGAGGAATTATAAGGGTCAGAGCCCTTTTTTTCTTTGCAAAGTTTGTTTTTTGACCTTCGCATAACCACGCTATTAGGTAAGAATTTAAAAAAATGGCTATGAATCATCAGGGTAAGTTTCTCTTTGGTCCTCGGTTGTTAAAAACATTCAATTCAATCAAACAAACAATTCTGCACCTTCACCGGTCGTTTTTCCGAAAAACCTGTTTGGGATTGATTGATTGATTGATTGATAAACTAAATACACAAGTTGAGGTTTTGTCCGCCTCGACACTGCAGCCTACAGGGCTTGTTGTATCTCTTGTGTATTTGTTTCAGTTAAAAAGGTTTGACACCTTAGACAGGTGTAGTAGCCCTTTTACTGTTCTTTTCTGGTCTCCAGCCTCCTGGTGGTTAGTGTCCACCATGAGGTTTTGATTTGTTCTCCAGTATGTAAGTGCAAGGGCACTCATATATGATGTGAGAGGCTGTCTCTTCCTCTTCGTCACATAGTCTGCAAATGGGTTCTTCTCTATAGATGCCCATAGTGTGCATATGTTTTCTTAGGGTCAGTGTCCGGTTTTAATCCTGTCATATTTAATCTGATTCCTATTTAGTTTAGTATTCACTTGTCAATGCTTTCGATGGTGAGTCCAACATTGATTTAGTGTGATTTTGCCTTGGAATGTGGTTCCAGTATGACTGATGTTGTGTTTGAATCCACCGAGTCATGTAGCCACGAACCGAGGCTTTTGGTATTCCAAAAACAGGTTCAGGACCCACAAACATTTCTGCGGAGCCTCGCCTGGCCAGGGAGCCTGCATTTTCATTGCCCTGTATTCCCCTGTGTCCTGGCACCCAGGAAAGTGTAACTTTGTTGTGGTTAGCCAGGTTTAGGAGGCATTGCAGACAGTTCCAAACCAACCTTGAGTTGACTTGTTGAGATGCCAAAGCTTTTATGGCCGCTTGACTATCAGAGAAGATGTAATGTAATGTTTGGGATACATCCAAAGGTACTGTGGGCATGGATATAATGTAATTATGATAATTAGGGTAATCGAAATATTATATTATAGTATAGTAAAGAAAGCCATAGCTTTCATTTATACACAAAAGCGAAAGGTATTTCACTGATTCACTGACTAAAAAAAAATCTCGAAAACTACTGGACCTATGAAGATGAAATTTGGCACAAAGGTGAGATATAAAAAGGAGATGTTAGCTAAAAAGAATTTTTAGGAAAACTTTCTAAAGGGGTAGAAGGAAGGTGAAAGTTTGTATGGAACCTTGTCATTTCTGGACCTAAAAGTATGGAAATTACTATGTCGGCCATTAATTACGATTAAAAAATATATGTTTCAAACTAACTAACCCAAACTAATATCCATCCAATTTCTTATCTGATTCTAAACTTTAATTCTTCGATATTGTTGGGCTTGCATCTATACACTTTATGATTAAGCCAAAAGAAAAAATCCATTTCAGTTAGGTCAGGTGACTCGGCAGGCTATTCTATTTGCCCCCTTCTCCCTATTTAACGACCTGGAAACACGTCATATAAATATTCTCTATAAAAAAGTGGAGGCTGAAACCAAAGAAAATCCCCAGAAATATTTGGATTGTTTACATTGGAATTCTTTAAAAATCCAAGGATCAAGAGTTATTAGAGAGAGAGACTAGTAAAAGAAACAATCGAAAAATATCAAAATAAGAAAAGAAACTCTAACTTGAACGAGACTCCACGTGACCAAATATTTATGACAATTCCATATATTAAAGGAACTTCGGAAAAGATCCGCAGAATCGCGAATAAGTATAATATTAAAACGGCATTTAAATCCCAAACTACTCGAAGAAGTATTCTTACTAAGATGAGACCAGACAACAATGTTTCAAATAATGACTGTATCTGTCAAATTCCCTGTGAATGTGGTGAGTTATACATCGGGGAAACAAAAAGACCACTCGAAGTTAGAGTTAAAGAACACAAAAAACATACGGAACGAGGTGAGACGTCGAAGTCAGTAATTGCGGAACACGCTTGGTCAAAACAACACCGCATACAATGGTCGGAAGCAAAAACCATTCATAAAGAAACCCACTGAAAGAAAAGAAAATTTAAAGAAGCTGTAATAATTGTAAACAACCAAAATGTATTTAGCAAGCCTAGCATCGATAATTCGAATATCTGGCAGCCGTTGCTGACCGTGAAAAGTCGGTCAAGCTTCGGTGAACAAGAGATAGTATACAAGTCGTAGCTTTTAAGAACAGTTTTTAGTTATCACTTGAAAACGTTTGAAGATACATCACTAACCGAAACGTTGTGTAACGACAATGGAAGTATAAGATTTCAGTGTTATTGAGACTATTATTACTGCTGCATACACTTACTTTAAAGGCAATCCACAAGTTCATTCCATGAAGGATCGGTGCCTACCATTACACTTGTTCTGGTAAAAAACTCGTCGTACTTTATTTCCAAGAACGGCCTTACTTCTCGTTCTAAGCCCTTTGTATTTTCTCCATCAATATTTTTGGAAACCGTTGCTACTTTTGGGATGTTTTTACCCGACAAAATCTTGATTGTTATTTTGTTCTGAATTATCTGCGTCTTGTGAATTTCAGTTTCAGAAATTTCCTTTTTGGTTATCCTTGGTAATGGTTCGCTTAGCTTTGGTTGCCACCGGAACCAGTTCAGGAGATTCTTCAAGGATGTTTTTATTACTTCTCTGAAATATAATTAAAGATAAACTACTGATGTTAAAAACCCTATATTTAGTATTTTTAATATTCAAAAAACTTAAACAAAATCCTAAAATGTTGTAATGCAATGAGATATTCGTAAAATTTCGATAGGCTCCTCGCATACAGACAGGTCCAGTGTAGTAGAAACATAGGGAACTCATGAATTTACTACTGTCCGCTTCGATCGATAAACATCCGCATGCATGATTAACCGAACGAGATCTCAGTTTGTAATATGCTTTCGGACGGGTGTGTTGTATGGTTTAAGGCGCGCTTGAAAATTACTAAAAATAAATTTATGCGGTCTAAAATCTGCTGAGAAAACAGTTAATACCTAATACCGTTATTTATAAATAGGAAATTAAATACCAACAGCTTTATTTATCAGTTCATTAATTGCCAAAGCAAAATAAAAAGTAAGTTCTCTAAACCCAAAACTCATTTCTAAAATTAAAATACGCAATGAAAAAATAAATAATTATAAACATAAAAAATACTCTACAATTAAATTATAATAAATATTCAAACAAACCTCCCTCTTGCGCAAGGCAATATCCCAAACGATCATAAAAACCCTGTCTAACGTTTGTTAGCATATTAGACCTGATAGTTTGAAAAGCTTCTTCGATTTTTATTCGAAGTTCTTCTAAATTATTAGCCCTATCATGACCATAAACCTTATTTTTTAAATAACCCCACAAAAAGAAATCATTAGGAGCAAGGTCTGGTGATCTCGCGGGCCACAAAATGGTTCCACGTCCACTAATGAAACGGTTAGGAAACGTATTGTTCAAATAACTTTGAACAATACGTCCATTGTTAGCGGGACAACCGTCTTGCTGAAACCAGTTATTACCAAATCTTACTCCTAATAATTGGCGAGTTGCCGGTACAATTTGTTGTTGTATCAGATCCAAATAAATTGCTGCAGTTAAATTGCTTCAATAAAAAATGTTCCAATAAGGTGTTCTCCCACCATACCAGCCCAAACATTCAATTTTTGAGGATCTTGAGTTCGAACCTTAAAATACCTGTGTAAGTTTTCACGAGACCAATATCGAACTTGAGTTAAATTATGTCGATTTAATAATGGAAAGGTCGATTCATCGGTGAAAACAATCGATCTAAGAAAGTTTTCATCTGTATTTGCCCTTTCCATTATTAATTCGCAAAACTTCATACGTCGAAATTGGTCTTCGGGAAAAATTTCATGTGTTTTTCGGGCCTTGTAGGATCGGAAACCGTTTTTTTTAAAGACCTTTTTAACTGTAGTAGGCGATGAATCTGTTACCTCAGCAAGTTGTCTCTGGTTACAGTGGGGTCTTGTTCAGCAGTAACACAGAAACTAATGTAAAAGAATTTTAGCTAACACTTCACACAATGTCAATGTTGCACGAACAATAGACGTAATAAAAATAAAAATGCATTCCACGACCAAACGGGCGATACAAATATTGTTTGTTAAATTTGCAGGAAAATTCCTGTCTACAACAACAGAAAATAGCCTATAAGTTTTACGGAGGGGTATTTTTGTACCCCAGACACTAAAAACCTTATAAAAAATAAAAAATTTTTTAAAAAGCAATTTTATTTCGAAAACTAAGTTAGGAATATAGTCTAATTAGCATTTCTAAAAGGATTTTCAGGCATGAATAACGAAAACTAAATTATCTTGATTTTTCAAGAAAAAAATCAAGTTGGGGTACAAAATTACCCCAGTTAGTATTAGCAAAGTTAAATTGTTTTGTTGTAGTTTATTTATTTGATAAATTTTGTCAATAAAAAATAATAATATGACTACGGTACTGACAACATGTTACTTGGCAGACGAGCGCAAGCAACGTTATTCAGCGAAATAATGGAGGTGTCAGTGGTCAAAGGATGCCCACAGGGAGGGGTTCTATCCCCACTACTGTGGGATATGGTTGTTGACGAACTCCTGAACTGAATAATAATGGCTTCTATACCCAGGGGTATGCGGATGACATCACTATACTTGTCGTGGGGAAGCATAACAAAACAACCTCGGAGCTTATGCAAAGGGCACTGAGAATTGTGGAGGGATGGTGCAACAAGGAAAACCTTACTGTTAATCCTGGCAAAACTGCGCTAATACCCTTCACTAGACGAAGGAAGCTGGATGATTTAATATCTCCTCACTTCTTCGGTACCACACTCGGCTATGTCCAGGAGGTAAAGTATCTTGGATTAACTCTGGATTCACAGCTAACCTGGAATCCACATATGCAGAATGTGATTAATAAGGGCAAAATGGCTCTAATAGCTACCAAAAGAGCTGTGGGGAGGAATTGGGGATTTCAGCCACGCATAGTGCACTGGTTGTACACTGCTGTGGTAAGACCCATGATAACCTACGGTTCAACTATCTGGTGGCCAAAAATAGAACAGAGAAAAGCAGAGCTGGAGCTATCCAAACTCCAGCGACTAGCATGTCTCTGTATAACAGGAGCTATTAGAAGCACTCCAACTGCAGCCATGGAAACCCTACTAAGCCTCCCCCCTCTTGGTATAATTATTAAGGCGGAGGCGAGGATTGGGGCATACAGGCTGAAATGTAACGGCAACTGGTGCTCTGGGCCTGCCCTAGGACACACCAGAATAACGAGCAGTATCACAAACCCAATATTTGAGATGAGCAGTAATACAATGTCAAAACGGATAAATACACACAGACCATACAAAACCCAGCTTACCTGGGGCGGTAGTGACATCTCCTGGTCAGTCTGGGAATTTGGTTTGGTATACCGATGGATCCAAGACTGACAATGGAGCCGGGCAGGAATACATGGTATGACCCCAGGTTTAATGCTTATGCTTCCCTGGGGAAATATCACACTATTTTCCAGGCGGAAATATATGCCATTAAACTTTGTCTGCGAGAGAACTTGAGGAGGAGATATAAGGGCAGGGACATTACTGTCTTCTCTGATAGTCAAGCGGCCATAAAAGCTTTGGCATCCCAACAAGTCAACTCAAGGTTGGTTTGGAACTGTCTGCAATGCCTCCTAAACCTGGCTAACCACAACAGAGTTACACTTTCCTGGGTGCCAGGACACGGGAATACAGGGCAATGAAAATGCAGACTCCCTGGCCAGGCGAGGCTCCGCAGCAATGTTTGTGGGTCCTGTACCTGTTTTTGAATACCAAAAGCCTCGGTTCGTGGCTACATGACTCGGTGGATTCAAACACAACATCAGTCATACTGGAACCACATTCCAAGGCAACATCACAGTAAATCAATGTTGGACTCACCATCGAAAGCATTGACAAGTGAATTACTAAAACTAAATAGGAATCAGATTAGAATAGTGACAGGATTAATAACCGGACACTGCACTCTAAGAAAACATATGCACACTATGGGCATCTATAGAGAAGAACCCATTTGCAGACTATGTGACGAAGAGGAAGAGACAGCCTCTCACATCATATATGAGTGCCCTGCACTTACATACTGGAGAAAAATCAAAACCTCATGGTGGACACTAACTACCAGGAGGCTGGAGACCAGAAAAGAACAGTAAAAAGGGGTACTACACCTGTCTAAGGTGTCAAACCTTTTTAACTGAAACAAATACACAAGAGATACAACAAGCCCTGTAGGCTGCAGTGTCGAGGCGGACAAAACCTCCACTTGTGTATTTATTTCGCCACCGCCTAAATACGTCCCTGACTGGCAGGTTAAGCCATTGATAAGGCTGAAAATTTAATCTTTTTTTACTGGACTAGAAATAAGTGGGCTTGCGAAATATTATTAAAATAGGATGATTGGTATTCTAGATAATAAACTAAGGCATATTTTTCCTTTGAATCATAGTTTCTTAAATAACAAGATAAAATAAACCACTACATTTTTTAATCATTAGCTATCAGTTATGAATGCCCAAACACAATAATTAACTTACAACCGTAATTAGTTAATATGAGCACACACCTGTTTTTTTATGATTCCTGGCACTGATGATCAGGAACAAAAAAAATGAAGGCTTTACCTGATATGCATTGGCGCGTGTTTGGGAAAAATGGGATCAGTCACGAAATGTAAAAAATGAACAGAGCTGTCGGTAATTGAAATAAAATAATTGAAAAATCGTATTAAATTACTTCTTAGTAGTTGGATTATTTTAATTCAATTACTTTCGAAAAAAGGAAATTGTATTTGGATTATCAATTAATAGGATAATGTAATCGTAATTGGTAATTGATTTTTACGAATCTCAAGTAATTTTATTACTTAAAAAGTAATTCAGTTACTTATAAAGTAATTGAATTACTTAGAAATCAATTCAATTACCTAATAAATAATTGAATTACTACAAAAAATTCAATTACCTTTCTTGGTAGAAAAACTGCCGAAATTTTGGCCAGAAAGAAAATGCATCTTGAAACACGACGGGCCGCTTTGAATCCGGCGAACGCCGCCTCCGCACCGATTTAGTATTTTCGATTGATGCTAACCGCCACGGTTTTTATACTTTTTTTTGTGGAAAAATCTGTTGATGTTTGGGGTACGGTAAAAAGAAATTTTTATTTTAAAGTCATTTAATGTTAAACTTGCCGAGAAAGCAGTTTGATAGTGTGGCGTGCGCGTATGATGCATATTAGTATAAATATTTTATTTTAGTGTATCGTGTTTAATATTTGTGGTAATTTAAATAAAGTAATTGCTTAAATATTCAATTACTGTTAGTTTCAATCTATAATTGAATTACTTTTAACAAACATGCTAGTAATTGTTAATCCTAATTTACTACTACTTAGAAGAATAATAATTGGTAATTTTAATTGAATTACTTTTTAAAAGTAATTGCGACAGCTTTAAAAATGAATTAATGTAAACTAAACGATAATTTAAATTTTCTATTAAAATATTGTGGCAATTCTGAGAACTTTTTAAATAAATTATTTCCCAGAATATCCTAAAAATGGTTTTAAAAAAATTTCCAATTTTTTAATTATCTTTTTCACTTTCCCATACTGGCCAATAATATTGTCATTGGATGCATGGCATTTTCGAGGTATTTAGCTAAGGTTACAAAGTCGTGAATGATCATTTTTAAGAATATGTGTTATTTTAGCTAAATATTGGCACTTAGACCCTTTCAAGCCGTAAAAAATACCTTCCGGAAAATTCCCCTGTCAATCCTATTGAGAAAATGTTAATTTTATGATGTACCTGTTTTGTTTTATTTCAAATTATTTTCTAAGGTCTCTTTCAGATTCTAAGGGAAACATACACAAGCTGGTTTTCTTTTTTTAATGCGAGGGACGCCACAAATATAATCCTGCTCAGTCCTCTTTGGATATCCCGTACGCGTATTAGCATTTTCACCTATCCTGTAGGTCGAATCAAGGAAGACAATGTTCCAACGATTTTCCCATAAGAGTTTTGACATTTTCTCCTGCGTTAGGAAACCATATTGATGCGGCTGAATGCAGTAGCATTTGTCGCAAGAAATTTCGCCATTGTGAGGGGCAATATCTAGTATAAAAATTAAATTTAAATGTTCTGTTTCCCCAATTTATTATTTAATTGTAATACATAAAAATCAATTAGTAAGGTTTTTTTATTTACGTTGGTCGATAAGTCATTACTTTTTTTTAGTTCTGGCTCCTACTAACCAGTTCTTAGTTCTAGTTCTGTTAGTTTTGGTTAGAAGTGGGCAGAAGTAACTGGTTACTACTTTTAGTGGCGCTCTAGAATTTTTATTTTTTTTTATATAAAATATAAATTTGGTATATAATGCTATTCGTCTTAAATAAACACTTGGGTAAAAAAATAATTATGAAATTTTCGAAAAAAAAAATGTTTTTGGCCCACCTGGAAAAATTGAACTTTGAAAAGCAAATCACCGATTGAACGTGAATTTGGTTAAATTTTATCGTCAAATTTCGCAAAATTATCCGTTTTAATAAAATCCATAGCCAAAAATTTCTTCACCTAACAATTTTCTTATGCAAATATTTGAAATTTCTAATTTCAAGGAAAATGCAGATTTTTTTGCGAAATTACTACTAAGCAAAACTAACCACAAGCAATGTTTGGATGGTGTTGCTAAACTGCAAAATGAAACAAACAACATCGACACAATGACAATAAAAAAGGAGACATTGTCCCCCCTACTCGTGACAAAATCTGCTGCATTTAGACGCATCCATATTTAAACGCTGTAACTACAGTCCCGACTTGGGATCCATATCCAGTCCCGAATAACGTCATTCAAATGACGTCACTAAATGCGCTGTCGGGACTGACAAATGGTTCCGATTAAGCAACTACCTTAGTCCCGAAAAACGTCATTTAAATGACGTTAACGATATAGTCTTGTCTGAACCGACTTGCATCAGGTACAACCATGATGTTTGCTTAAAAGTGTTAGACAATGTTATGGTTTCAATATCGCTAAAATCTTGGACTACCATTGTCTTTATTTGTTAATTGATTTACAACGTTTCGGTTAGTGATGTATCTCCAACCGTTTTTAAACGCTTAAAAAAGGTTTGGAGATACATCAACAACCGAAACGTTGTGTATCAATTAACAAATAAAGGCAATGGAAGTCCAAGATATTGGTGTTATTGATACAACCATAATGTTATTTAATTTAAATAAATTTAACAATGTGATAATTTAAAAACCTTTTATTTTAAACACTAAACTTGTTAACAGATGAATTTGCACTTAAACATTTAAATATTCTAGCGTAAGCATGTTAAACAGTATCATTGCCTCTTTGGATTCTATTTTTCAATATTTATACACTTGAAAAAAATTTCATTAATGTGATGCAAGATTCTAACATTGTTTCGCATAACATACCACACATTTTGCACAGATATTTATTGGGGTTCTTTTTAAACATTTTTTTGTAGAATATTCCAGCCTTTTTCAGTCAAGAATGGCCAAATTAGGAAGACGTGAACTTCTGGATAAAAAAGGACGTCCGATACTTTCTCTGAATTAATTTCTATACGACAATCCTTCTCTTCTCTTAAAATCCAACATTTTCTCTTGTTTTCTTTATACCGATTGCAGTAAGATCAAAACCTTTTGGTCTACCTTTTTTAAAAATCTCGGGCATTTTAATCGACTCTATATTCACAAAATTAGATATATTTTCATAAATATTTCAATTGTCCAAAATTTCATTTGGTTCTGTTTGGCATTCGTTTTTAGAGTTTTGGTTTTGATCAATTTATAAACAATTACTTAAGATTTCGTTACTTATAATAATAATTTTTGGGTTATCCATTGGTAGCAAAATTAAAAGTTTTTTCACAGTAAAATAGTCACCACCAAGCTCAATTACATCTTGGTCTTGGTTTATAGCTAAAATTTCTTGGGGACCGTATGCGGATCCCGACTGGGGATGCACATACAGTCTGGCCAGTCCCTACAAAACCACTGCGATGACATCATTTAATGACGTTATTCGGGACTGGACGTAGATCCCGAGTCGAGAGACTCTAGGTAGGTAGGTGGGTAGGTAGGTTTAAAGTGAGTGGGCTTTTTACGCCCTCCACTGCGACCGCTCGGTCTATTGTGGCTCACACCTTTCTATATTTCTCCCAATAGGATCGGACTTCTAATGAATCCGATACCAGATTGGGAGAGACTTCTTACTCTCCTCGCTACCGGACCCGAGCACAATGTGCTCTGATATGTGTGGGCTGTCCCTGTCTTCTGAAGAGTATGACGAGCAGACGATTAGATCCATCATGCCCTCCTCTCCTGGTCTAGTGACGTGGGTAGCTACCAGGTCCTTGTTACAGGAATCAGATGTTCTTTCTGAGGCCGCATCTCCGGCCTTATCCTATGAAAACGGTCTTATCCGCTTTCTGTTTAAAGCCAGGGAACCCTTTTTCCTATAAAGGCGGTTCTGTCCGCCTTCTGTTTGGATTCAGGGAACCCTTACTAAGCACCTGTTTGTTTGGGATGGATCAGCCCTTCCCCGTGAAACAGGCGTCGGTGACTTTAGGGGCACCTACGAAAACGCATTCACCCGTTTCGGTCGGCGCACCTTTGTCTGCTTGTGACCTTGAGTGGCACCTTTCGAAACGGATAAATGCGTTTCGGTCAGCGCACCTTTGTCACTTTTTTCCTATGAAAGCGGTTGTCCGCTTTCTGTTTGGAGCTAGGGAAGTAATAGTCCACCACGACAGAGCCCCGCATTACCGCAGTAAGGCTAGATGCTAGATACTCTGAGAGGTCGCCCTGTATCTCAGAGGCACCGTTGGGGACACCTGTTTAAGGCACAGGATGTCATTCACTCATCAGCACGGTATGCTAACACCTTGAGTTAAAGCCTTGTGTTCATCTTAGCTTCGGATCCCGTTCCATACGGTGGCAACAAGAGTTGCCGATAACCAGCAACTGTAGCGCATGTTCAAAAAGATCCTACTGGGCCCAACCACAACGACGATGTGTGAACACAGCGGTTGGGCGGGAGACTCTAGACACAGCGTATTAATATCTCAAGTTGTCTACCTCAGTAGATGTCCACCCTTTTACGAGCAAATCCTTGGGAAATTGTCTTCCGTGATCCGTACATACAAACAAAACTACAGTTTAAGTATATAAGAAATTAGGTGAATCATACTCATATCAAAATGATTATGTAGGTAAACATTAATAACTTACATTTCGTATCTTTATTTATTTAATACCTTTTATTGATTAATTAATCCCGTTAGTTATTACTTTCTTAGTGTACCTATATTTTATTCCTACACATTTAAAAAAATTATATCACCTTAAAATAAAGGTAATAGGGCATTTGCAATATACCTAAAATCCGGGGCGGCTGGTGGGCGAAAAATTCCTATTTTTGTGTGGGTGCTTTAATATTTCTTTCGGAAAAAATAAAAAAAAATTGCATCAGTGTTATTTTCTATGGCCTCTTAGGTGAATTATCCAACATCTTGAGACAAAAATTCGACGTAAATTTATATAACATTATTTGGCTTCAAAGATATTTGAATAGTATTTTTGAAAGTTATACTACTACCTTATATAGAAACTCTGGCGAATATACATAAAGAAGCTAAAGCCAGAGTTGTGATATACAAGGAACAAACTCCTGAATTCCTCACTAGCAAAGGAGTATGACAAGAAGACGCATTATCTCCAAAGCTGTTCACAGTAAAAGTAGAGGAAGTCTTCCGCAAAACGAACTGGACCACCAAAGGTCTGCATATAGATGAAGAATACCTTAGCCATCTAAGATTGGCTGACGACATAGTTCTAATTGCCAACACCTCTGCAGAACTACAACAACAAATAAATGAACTGAATGCGGTAACGAAGTAGGTCTCAAAATGAATCTAGCAAAAACTAAGATAATGTACAACAAACTGGTAGACGAGCAAGAAATTCTAATATATGACACAAATCTGGAAATAGTAGAAGAATATTTATATACCTGGACCACCCAATACATAAATCAGGATCCCTGCTACCAGAAATCAACCGAAGAATCAAGTTAGCATGGAGTGCATATGGAAGAATTTCAGTTATATTCAAATCCAGAATGCCACTCCTACTACAAAAGAAAGCATTTGACCAGTGTATACTACCAGTTATGACCTATGCATGTGAGACCTGGACACTTAAAACAGATATTACAAGAAAACTCCAGGTAGCACAACGATCAATGGAATGCAACATGCTGGGAATAACGAAGAGAGACCGCAAAAGAATAAAGTGGATACGACAAAGAACCCACGTGATAGATGTGATCCTCAGAATCAAATCTCTTAAATGGTGGTATGCAGGACACCTGGCAAGAAGAACAGATAATAGATGGACCACAAAAATTACAACATGGTACCCACGGGGCATTAAGAGTAGTGATGAGCAAAACAAGACCAAGACCAAGACCGGGCTAGTCTTGGTCTTGGTCTTGGTCTTGCAAGCCTGGTCTTGGTCTTGGTCTTGCAAGCCAAAAGAAGGTCTTGGTCTTGGTCTTGGTCTTGCACCACCCGGTCTTGGTCTTGGTCTTGGTCTTGCTGCAAGAGTCTTGCTGGTCTTGCTTTTTTGGTAGTAATAATTTAAACTAAGCAATCTTGAATAAAATATATCTTTTTAATACTAAAATATAAATCAAGATGGGGACTATATTTTTTGCTTTAAAATTTTAAAATATACCAATTTTAATCTTAAACGTACATTTAAATTATTTGATTAAAAAGCATATTTTTAATGAAGGCGTTTATTTATTTATAGCGCCAGGGCCGGATTTTTGAAATTTTTGCCGCCCTAATATGTCAATATTTTTTAAATGTAAACTACACTAGTAATTCTTATAAAAAATTATAAAACAAATTTAACAAAAGTAAAACATACAGAAAATGAATTAACAACTTTTTAATACAAACCCATTTCAGGATTTTTTTATCTATTCGCTAAATATTAAAAAAATATATTAATTTACCATTACATTTTTTTAAATATTAATAGTAAATTTGCGGCCCATAATATTTGCAGCCCTAGGTTTCAGCCTACTCAGCCTCTGCGTAAATCCACCCTTTATAGCGCTCTATTTTTAAATTAAGACACAACCTTCTTTTATTCATTTGGTGGCATATAGAAACATTTTAGAGATAAGAATTATATAAATTTTCTTTTAAAGAAGCAGATAAAATTAAAGCAAATACAAAACTGTGTACTGTGTGAGCAGAAAAAAAAGACTTTTAATTTCAACCAGATGTTAAATATATGTGAAAATAATTCTGATATGTATGGTTGGTTTCTGATTAAAAAAAAGTTATTTAAAAACATTTTAGTTTATATGAACTTTTTACCTTTAAATTGGTTAAGAATTTGCCGTACAAAGTTTGTAGAAATACTTTATAAACAATCTGCAGATACAAGGGGGCCCAATAGTGTGACAAAGCTCGATATCTCCTAAATCGTTATAGTGAAAAACTAAACATACAAAAATTATAGACAAAAAGGGCATAAAATGTAAAATTATTTACTATTCCAGAATTTTTCTATTATTCCACTGCCACTCAAGAAAACTCCCTTATTTTTAGCTTTTTCCCTAAAATAAAAAATTTATGGGGAAAAATCAATTTAGAAAAAATCGCCACCCTGTATATTATGCTGGAAATTGTAGTTATATAGGAACAATGTCGACGTAGATGGTTTTTAAATATTATTTTTGGTTTTGACTTTTCCGTCTAAACCGGAAGTGATTTTACAATCCATTTATATAAAAAGTATTCCTTTATCATATGGCAAATATATTTTTTATTAATCCATTACTTTCACATTATCTTAATTTTAAGAAGCAATCTAATGGTGCTACCTCTTACAGTGTAAAACAAAAATAATGTATTTCTGAATTTTGCAGATTTTTGATCCACCCTGTAAGTGACATCACTTGATAGCTAATTAAAAAAACATTAAAATTATGAAAGTAATATTCAGCTTCCATAACTTTTGTACCCCTAGTTTTTCTCTGTCGTAAACGATTTCGGAGATGTCAAGCTTTGTCGGACCATTGAGTCACCATCTCATTATTTTTGAAACATGTTATTAAATTTATTCGTTATCGTTGTTAAAGAACTATAGAACTAAAAGAACAAAGTGATCGATTTAATTATTATTTTATTTAAGAAACTCTTACTTATTAAATAATCGCCCCTTTTGACAGTTCTTGACACAGTTTTTGTCATGTCTGTATGAAATGCCTCTGTATATTAAATATAACAATAAAATAGTACAATTTCAAAAAAAGTTGCAGAAGTGCAAGAGTCTTGCAGGTCGGTCTTGGTCTTGCGTAGTCTTGCACACCTCGGTCTTGGTCTTGGTCTTGGTCTTGCATACCCCGGTCTTGGTCTTGGTCTTGCAAGCGAAAAGGCAGTCTTGGTCTTGGTCTTGGTCTTGGTCTTGCTGCAAGACCAAGACCAAGACCGCAAGACCAAGACCGGTCTCGCTCATCACTAATTAAGAGGCCTAGAAGAAGACCACACCTGAGATGGGACCATGATATTAGAAAACTCGCAGGAACAAATTGGACCTGTATAGCCAACAATAGAGAACAATGGGCCCAGCTGAGAGAGGAATATGCCCACTAAGCAAAAAATCATCCTTATTACGTTACATTTATGTTTTCTTGTTCCTTTGTTACGTTAATCATCTTGAAACAATAACAGCACCTTAAACCTAATAGTTTCGTTATATTTCCTTCAATTTAACAAAATCGTAGTTACGTTAAAAATACAACGTTCTAGTTTTGAAACTTATACGGTCTTAGTATGTATTTTGCATTGTTTAGGCCTGACACATTTTCTGATACATCCACGTTATATAACTTACGTTATAAAGAGGATTTCCTAAGGATTTAAATAGACGGTTTTGTTATGTTGATTATAAACAAACTAGTGTTTTGTAATATTTCCGTTATTTAGTTAACACTAATGGCCAATTGCACCGTTGTGGTTTTCTGTTTTCTTAACTAAGGGACGTTTTGAATGTGACTATTTTCATAATATTTGACACCGTCTCAATGCAACTTAGGTTACGAAGGGCTTAAAACTGCTTAAACCACAGTGGTGCAAACCGCCATAAAAGATCTTTTGGATCCTTAATGTGTGGTTTATAATAATAATAAAGAATGTTTAATTAAGTATGGTCGTAAATCGTATTTTGTTAACGATTTAATGTACAGCTTTAAAATAAGAATTAGTATAATGAAGATGGATTTAAGTCACTAAACGTATAAGGTTGGCGACTTTATCACTAGGAGGCGCACGATACCGCAAGTATATTAAAAAGGGCACTCTTTTTATAAAAATGTTGTTATCAAAGTAATCAGTAACCGAAATTACTAAACGATTTTTCAGTCCTTTCCGCATATATTATTTTCTGTTAAACTTCTAGAGTGGGCGAAAATTGACTTTTATGCAAAAAAGCACTGACAAAGAGATAAACATATTTTTTAAAAGGTATGCTGGTCAAATAAAAAATAAAATAAAAAATAAAAAAGATTTGATTAAATATTCTCTGCGTTTACGTTTTGTAAAACTAAAACTGTCTATCGTTTATCAAATGCTCAAGAAATTATTTAATTAACAATATTAAAAAATTGTTTACCTCAAAGTTTTAGCATTTTTATTAAAGATGCCACTGAGAAAAATAAATATGGATGCAAAAAATTTTTGTAATAAATCGCCTGTTAATTTTGATAATAATTTTTTCGTCCACCCCAAAATAATACAATAGTTTTCAAGATACAACCAGTGACAACTGACTATCCCCAATAAAACAATTCTGATATAAACTATAAGGAAAAATTTATTCATAAAAATATCTGATGTCTACAACTCTCCTTTCATATTCCCCAAATTTGAATACAGACTATTTAATAGGGAAAGCTTATTTTTTAAATCTACACAAAGTATGGATATGTAAAGGAGGCTACACCATAATTGGAAATGGTTGAACAAGGCTGCGAATAATGATGATGATGATATATACATACCCCAGGCTTTTTTAATAAATTGAAATATTTACTTTTTAGTTCAGTTTGCCATAAAAGCGTGTTTTTTTAGGTTTTTTTTACAGTAATTAAATGACTTATGTTACCAAATTTAATTTCGTTATGTAGAAACGATAACGAAGTTATGATAGGGAGGGCTAAGTACACTGAAAGCTTTAATGTAATATACACACTGCGAGCGTTGTGCTTGAACTTGGGTAATAATATGCTCAAGGTATAATTTAATTAAAAAAAATATATGCGCCGGCTTTTTCTTCAAGACTTCAAAATTTTAGAATAATTTTTAGAATAATTGTTAGGTATCAGATATTATAGAAATGAGTTGCGTGGTAACAAAGAAAAATAGAAATAACCTTGACCTTCATTTTTTCCACAACTAGAAACTTTTAAAATAATCGAAGTTTCCCTGTTCACTCCGGTCTTTTAATGAATCATAACATTCTCGTGATGGAATATGACGTAATAAAACAAAACATACCTCTGCAAGCTCCATTAACTGAACCCAGTGGCGTAGATGTGTTTGGGCAATGATCGATATACAACTTGGTTTACACTAAAAAGACTTGCCTAGTTCCTAGTTTTGTAGAATTTAAAAACAAGATAACAAAACTGTTCCGTTTTACCGTTGTTATTTAAGTTTTTTTTCCTTCGTTATTTAAGCTTATTTTTCACGTTTAATGTTTTTAATGAAATCTGAGTAAATAGCTCGTCCGAACGTTTGTGATCATAAACAGACCCTGTAAACCTCAATAGTCTAGTCAAGAAGTGTGTTTCCTGCGAAAAATAGTTAAAAGGCTTCGAAAAATAGGAGCAAAGGCTCGTTCGACGTCAAATGCAAATCTGAGAAAGGCGTTTTTAGAGTTTTTTCTGCCAATAAAAATTGCAATTTTTATTAACAAAAAACATTTCAATTTTTGATTAAAACTCAAAAACCATAAGAGATGGCGGAAATTGCAAAAAAGATCCTTGAAGATAAAATTTTCAATATAAAGTCCCAGCTTTCGCAATTCTATCTCCATTATTTATAATTCTAATTTAACGCTAAAAATGGGCCTACACGCGATATTTTTGGTGGCGCGCTCGGCGTCAAAAACGGGTACGTCACAGTAAATAATTTTTTTAGGGTATTAAATATTTATTAAAAAATTTTGTTTTTCCCGAACACTTCAAGGAATTTATTTTTGTTGAAAATTTCACCTAAGGTTATTTTTTTAACAAGTTAGACCAGCGCGGCAGCGTTTCTCAAACTTTTTTACATATGGAACCCTTTTGAACTGGAAAAATAAACACAGAACCCTCTTAATGCTGCACAAATATTTTTTTTGCATTTTAAATTATAGGAATCAATAGACTATCGTTATAATTTATTTTTTATAAACTATATTAGTAATACACTTAAAAATAGTTTATTAAAGAACTTAGAAATTTGAACATAAAATAATAAGGATAAGGATAATTTTATGCATAGATAAGGTTATCAAAGCGAGGGATAAAACTATTTTCACTCTTCACAATTTTTTTATCTTGGGACAGTCCACTAAGGCTGTGGCCTAATTACTAATGTTCCGTGGGTATCTGAAGTGTGGCAAGGGGGAATTTATTCACAGGAGACTTAAAAATTGGAGAAAAAGAGACAACTTCTGCGGGAAGGAGACGCCATTCTCCAGGCATGAAAAAAAACATAGATGATTTTGTGAAATATGAGATTTGACAATGAAATGTTATCAAATTCACGAAAAAATACAAATAGACGATTTGCTTCTGATAGTCCGACTTTTCACTGCCAAATTTCAAAATATTTTTTTACCAAAGTGTTCCCCTTAAGGTCAATAGCATCTGGTATTTATTTGGTGTGTGTCTCCCTTTTTAGATTTTTTTTTTGAAAAACCTAGAGCTGCAACTGGGTTTTAGTGATAAAAGGAGCAGTCTCATATCGGGCTTCTCGTCCAGCTTATTGCATGCGATACTTATTTTTCGGTAATATGTAAGTTAAAAATCCAGTCAGGATTCTGGAGAGCATTTTTTTTTCGCGGAACTCTTGCCGAAGTCGTGTGGAACCTCAGGGTTCCGCGAACATACTTTGAGAAACGCTGAGTTAGATAATTGTCAAATAACATAATTTTTTCGAACTTTCATCTGCATTGTACATTAAAAAAAAGTTTAAATAATTGTCGTATAAATTTTTCGCGTCGTAGGGACCCTACTTCTTATATACATACCTAACAAGATCATGCCATAAATGTTTTTAAAAAATTAATGCTTTGTTTATACTAATTTTTAACTTTGACAAAAATCAGAGTAATATTGTCAAAGTTATTATAAACAAAGCATTAAAATTTTAAACTTTTATGGCGTGATCTTGTTAGATATGTATATTAGAAGGGCTCCACGAGGCGAAAAATTAATACATTTATTTAAACTTTTTTTAAAGTACAATAAAGACGAAAGTTCAAAACAATTTTGTTAATTACCAATTGTCAATTAATATTTAATACCTTAAAAATTGTTTTTAGTGTGACTTACTCGGTTTTGACTCTGAGCGCCGCAACGGAAAATGTCGCGCGGAGCCCCCAGCGTTAAATTAAAACTATAAATAATGAAGATACAACTCTGGTTATTGGGACTTTATTATTGGAAATTTCTTTTTCTTCAAGGACCTGTTTCGCAGTTTCTGCAATCTCTTATGGTTTTTGAGTTATCATCAAATATCAAAATGGCTTTTTTTTGTTAATAACAATTGCAATTTTTACTGTCAGATTAATCCCTAAAACGCCTTTCTCAGATTTGCATTCCGCGTCGAATAAGCTATCACTCATATTTTCCTCGGCAAAAATGCCTTTTTTCGGATTTTTTCTTCACTAAATTTTACCAAACAAAACGTGTTTTTTATCTGTAATTTTAATTTTTTCAAATCGATAGACATTAAACGACAAGGGACCCTTCGAGACAATGGAGCATGTGCGCATGACGTCACCAGAGGTTCGTGGATCAACAACAAACCTTTTTTTTGTGTTTTGTGTCATACGTGTCAAACACCATTAATTCCTTGTGGTAAAAAAGGCTTTAAAAATGGAACAAAATGATTTTTTGCTTAGTTATGAAGCATCATACAATAAATATCGGTGTTTTAAATCAGTCGCTGCACAATAAGACAATAAAAATCTTACCTCAAAGAAATAAACCCACTTTAAAAAAAATCCAAGTAAAATATTAACCGAGCAATAAAAAACATCCAAGAAAAAGCTCGCGAATTTATTACAATAAAAATTAGGTCCGCTAACCACAAAATACGAAAGAAAACCGCTAACTAAATGCTATAAATGACCATTGTTGCTTGCTAAAATGAGGGTTACTCAATTCGTCTCCCGGTATGGCATTATTGTTGTTGATCCACGAACGATGAAATAACGTTTGGATGTCACGTGCCGCACATAATCTTTTTTTAATCGTAAAAACCGGCTTTCAGCGTTTTTATCTTTCCCCTTCGTTCCGCCTCTGGTCGGCTAGAACACGATCTGTCCGATAAAGAATTACAATTTATAAAATAGTCAAGAGCGTGCAGCGTGCAGCGTTGCAGCGAGGTGAGGATACCAGAAAATCGAGCTGAATTAAATTTTACTTTGAGTCTTTAATATTTTTATGGCTGTTCTAAGTAACGTTGCGTTTATTTACTATTAATATTTACTTACCCGAAATAGACTGACTAATCATCGCTGATAAGCTGATAAGGCTTATCATACGTGCCGCAAAATAATAAACTACAAAATATAACGTATTTTAGTGCAGAGATACAGTGTACGATCAAGTGTTGCTTAGTGAATTCTGTTAAGTTTATTTATTAAACATGGGGTGTACCGAAGGATTGGCTAGGATATTGGTGTTTGTAGCTAACTTTTGCTTTTTGGTAAGTATTAATCTCTTAATTTCTTTAATACATTTGTCGGAAGGCGTTTTTAAAAATAAATTTCCTGGTAGTGTTGCCGTAATACAGTATCTACGACAAAGTAACGGTATCCAATTGAAGATGGTACAATTTCAGTCTCTTATGCAAAGTTTAAAAATTATTAAAATGTAAGTGTTGGATACTACTTGTTGATTCGTATTTTGGTTCGCGATCTTTTTAAATTTGTTTGTAACCTCGGTTGTAACTGACTTTGTATCATACTGATTTAAGTAAATTTTGTACAGTATGGTTTCTGTATAATATACAGGGTGTCCCAAAAATAATGGGACACAGAGCAACAGCAGATTTCTTAGGTCGAAATAATGCAATTAACGTAAACTTGCCTTATCACAAAGTTGATAATAACTAAGATACAGGGTGTCAAACTTTTAATTTTGTTTTCGTATTTTGTAATAATTTTTTCACTAAAAGACATAGCCGTACAAAACTGGGGATTTGGAGGCTCTTTGAGGGGAGAAATTCAAATTCGTCCATACTTTTGATGTTGCTAGTAGATTGCGCCAGCTACGGCCTACCCCACGTGTTTTACCTTTTTATTAAAAAAGAAGTTACTATAATCCCCATTTAAGTCTCTAGGAGCAACTGTTTGCGATATAAACTCACTTTAAAGGACCCCGCAATTTTCCCATGGAAAATGGGTTTTTGCCAATTGTTTTCAAACTTTGCAAGGTAATAGTTTTAAACACATGCTTTTGAGGGTGATTTTGGAGGGGTTAGAGGGGTGTTCGGCTTTTGTGCCCGAGAAGAATTGTGATCAGCGTGTTGAAAACCATTACTTTGCAAAGTTTAAAAACAATTGGCCAAAACACATTTTTTTATAGGAAAATTATTGCGGGGTCCTTTAAAGCGCGTTCATCTCGAAAACAGTTGCTTCTAGAGACCTAAATGAAGTATACATTTTTAAGGCAGAGGGAATTATAGTAACTTCCTTTTTAATAAACAGGTCAATACAGTAACCTTTAAAAAAGTTATGCCATCTAAAACAAGTGTGGTATGCCGTAGCTGGCGCCCTCTACTAGCAACGTCAAAAGCATAGACGATTTTAAATTTCTCGCATCAAATAACCCCCAAGTCCCCCAATTTTGTACCACTATGTCATTTAGTTAAGAAATTATTAAAAAAAAAAACGAAAACAAAATTAAAAGTTTAACAACCTGTATCTTAGTTATTATCAACTTTGGAGTAAGGCAAGTTTACGTTCATTGCATTATTTTGACCTAAGAAATCTGCTGTTGCTCTGGGTGTCCCAGAAGTAATGGGACACTTCTGGGACCTGGAACACATTGTATATGTTACCGTGAAAGTCCGAAATTGGTGAATGTCGACATTCACCACATTCAACCATTTTCGGACTATCACAGTAACATATATCCGTATGAGTATTGTCATACATAGTACATAGATACCCATAATTATCAACAAATGCACAAATTAGCTTTGGTTGATTAAGAACACCAAGTTTGGAATCATGATTCAGAAGTTGAATTATTTAAATACCGTGTAATTAAATCTGACATCTATGACGTCACCATATTTTGCGTTATTTCCGTTTTAATAGCAAAAGCGAAACAATAAGTCAACGTTTTAACGTTTCACCCGCGAAAAAAACTTGTAATGAAATGACATTTTTGACGTCACCACAAACTTATACCGTTTAATCAATCGCAAAAAAACTGTTAACCAAAGGTTAATTTTTCGCGACTAAATGCCTGCAACCCTTTTATTTAGAACCGATAAGCCTACCACTATTTTGAAATTTTATTAGATGCAACTAAATAACCGTTCAAAGAATTCGCGAAAACCTGCCCATTATGAATTCTCAAAAAATCATACAATAATTTGTCAGCGATATTTTATAAAAATAAACTTATGTCTGCTTATTTTTAACCATTTCCGAGATATGAGGCTGTAAAAAACTGTCTGTCTAAAGTAGATCTTTTTCAGTAGATTTTTTGTCGAGTTTTGCAAAAGATCTAGACTTGCTGTAATTGAATCCTCCAATTAATTTTAGTTTTTCTTATTTTTTAATTGACAAACCCAAAGAAATATTGGTGGTTTTATTTAAAAAAAAAATCATTTCAGTAGGTTCTGTATTTTTCATATTTTCGTACTCCCGTATGCAGTCTATTAATATACAAACTTAATTAAAAATAATAATTTAATAATTTCAGTGCCTTTTAAAAATTATATAAAATTTATTTCAATGTTCTCTCGTTCGCTGCGTCTTATTTTCCCGATTTGTTTAACCCTAACCCACTTTTATTCCCGACTCCCGACAGATTGGAGCCGGTTTATGCGCCTGGGGCTGGGGTGCGAGTCCTTTGTGTTTTTCTGTTTCTACGTGACGTAAAAATAATATGATTTAGATATATATATATATATTTTACTAAATTAGGTGGGTAATAATTATTCTATTTTATTTTATAACAATGCCTATACAGTGTGAACCAAATTCAGCCTACATGTATTGCTATCTATACAAAAGTCTGTTTGTTATCCAGTAATAGTGTACACTATTTTACAATTTTTCTACCAACGCAGTCCTATAATATACTTTTCATAAGAGCGCTTACATAAAAAAAAGTTTAAAATAGTGTACAGGGTGATCCAGTATAATGTGTAACTTTTCGCTTAAAAATTGGTTTTAAAAAATTTCAAGATAGCCAGTTGGTGTATTTTCTCTCTGGGCATTTAAAAACATTTTTGAAAATTTAATCAGAATTTTTGTTTGAGCGTAGTGACGAAAAGAGTGATTTTTTTCAATTTAACAACCTATAATTAAATATATTTCTTAAAAGTCCCTATTTTTCTCATTTCAAATATAATATATAGTTTGTTTATTTTTATTTAAGTAATTAGCGATATATTTTTGCTTTAAGATTTAAATTAAAAAAGACGAAAAGGTATACCACCATGTTCACCTGTTTTATTGAGATAAAGGTAAATTTGTGCATGTCATGTCATTAACTGACAACATAAATCACAATTGGTCATTCATACGTAAATTTTAATATGGAAATATATTTGATATCTATTTTACCAAAAACTTTTTTCCCTTTTTTCCCCTTTTCTTTTTATGTTGTTTAGGACATTTTTGTTATCTTAAGATATGTACTAAATGTATGTCACTAATTTTCATTAAGTATCATTTAACTTTTTCCAAAAAAAAATAAAGTTTTCCGTAGTCTCGTAGACGACACATCAGTGCTTATGTTCTAAAATTAAAAGTCAGCACTTAAGGGTTAAAAATACATTTTACAACGTAGGCTCAACGCCTCATCAATGCCCTTAGTGTCAGTTTCCCTTATAATGGTGTAACATGAAAGAATATTTTGCAAACAAAAGCGAAAATATTGAAAAATGTGTTAAGTAAAAAAATTCTTTTGATCAAACAAAATCTCAGCAATCTTTGCTACTCAAATTTAAACCGTCCCAATAAGGGTAGATCAAATATGATTTTCTTCGGTGTAAATACATCGCGTCGGTCCTTTTTGGTGGACCAAAGTGGCAGCTTGATCTTTGGCAGTTCGCGGTTCGTAAAAAAACGGCGAATTTCAGTCAACCTACAAAACATCTTTGTTGTTTTTACGTTTTTTAAAGTTCTGTAGGTATTTTTCTGAAAAATGTTTTCCTAATTAATTTAATAATATATAGAAAAAGAAAATATGTTAGGTTATGATCTGTCCGGTAGCGTAGTGGTCAGAGCCTTATCTCGCCCGAGGGCTCGCCGCGCCGGCGATCCGGGTTCGAATCCCAGCCCCGCCGGGCAGACATATTTAGGTAGTAGTTATTTAAAATAACGTCCGTGGTGGCACTACCGCGTTGTCTAAAAGGTGCTGTGAAATGCAACATTTGCATGTTTCAGTGCTTGGACAGCGTTGACGGAACAACTGGGGAAGAGGGAAAGCCCGACACTCACGGTACTTTGGTACTTAGGTTTATATATGTATATATAATCCGTAGGATATAATATACATATATAATAATCCTTGTCAGTTGTCATAAAGATAAAAAAATATATAATAAACTCTCATTTTGGTATTAAAGTTAAACCTGAATTAAATTAATCCACAATTACACCAAATTAAGTTGGTGTTTGTGTACTAAAAAAAATATGTTCTCGATTTTGGTCCATGGACCTAATTAGTCTAGCTGCTTATGATATTTAAGAACCTTCTTATTCTGCGTCGCTGGGTGCCGTCTAGATTAACTACCGGAGGCAGCGCATCCTCTTGAGCTTTTTGTGCCTAATCTCCCATTATCTTTAAACCAATCCTCCCATTAGTCTTGTTCCTTCTACGATTCTATGAGACTCGTTGGTTGATACATTCCTGTGGGCTCATTTTCGGTGGCTCAAATAATGTCGTCTTTTGTGATTCAATGCTTCACATTCGCACAGGATATGGTAGGCTGTGTCTTCCCATTCGTCGCACATTCTGCAACTTGGGTCTCCATTGTATGACCCTATCTTTTATAGGTGTCCTCCAGTCCTCCTAGGTTATCGTGCCCTGTTAGCAGCCCTGCCTACTGTTATGCGAAGTCTTTTCCTACTTTGTTTGAGTAGTTTCGTTCTTTTGGATGCGTCCCTTATGAAGCTTTTTTGATGTCTTATTCTAGTGAGTATTCCTCGTATTTGGTTCGGATCCAAGTAGGGTTGCCGCAGACACGAGATACGAGACGTCTCGTCTCGTCTCGAAGCCATTTGTCTTGTCTCGAAGCCATTTTGTCTCGAATTTCGAGACGAGACGAGATAAAATCCTTCGAAACAAGCTCGAGACGAGACATCTCGAAAATGTTAATGACTTAAAACTTAAGTGAACTAACTGTAATAAATCTCCAACAATATATTTCTAGTTCTTAAGAATTATACAAATTGTTTAAGATTTAGTGTTACAAACTTCGACAGCAGTTGGATCTTGCAAAAATAAGTTTCTATAAACATAGGTCAAGAAATGCATCGTTTCAGAAATACAGGGTGTTAAAAAAAAGAAGCTAAGATTAATTGCTTTAAAAGGTATATCACAATGTGGTTTTATTATTTTTTAATATTTTGAATATTTCACTCATGTACATATTTTCCCATAAGAAGAAGTGGTATTATGTAAAATTACAGCGGAAATTCCACGTCGTCTAGCAACTTGGTTTTTCCACTTACTGTCAAATTGACGATACGAAATTTTTAAATAATAATGACGGTTTGTTAAATCAATATTTAATTTTTAGTTAATAAACTTTATCTACGTTTTTGATTCGTGAAATATTCTCCCTAAAAACCGCTCGTGCTTTAAAATTAACCAGATAATTTTTTACTCATGCGTGTTTTTCTTTAAAAATTTCACTCGTCCCTCGGACTCGTGAAATTATGAGAAAACACGCTATTGTGAAAAATTATCGGTAATTTTTAAGCACTCGTGGTATTCCCCCCGATAAAACAATTTAAAATACAACTATTTTGTCTCTTGATTTTTTTTTAAATCTTGCTTTGCTTTCAAGAAAAAATTAAAACCGATTCTTTTTTATACCCTTTTGAAAAGTAGGAGTTTTACTTTGTCTCTCGATAAAAACTCAAATAACGAAAACATTGTATTTTAAGTTGTTTTATCAAAATAATTGTTTTAAAAAATGATGTACAATTAAAGCTTCTTTTTAACTTTAGGACCCTGTTTTTTCCAATTTCGAAACGATGCATATCCGAACTTATGTTTATAGAGACTTTTTTTGCAAGATCTAACTGCTGTTAAAGATTTTAAAACTATTGCTCAAACACCCTATATCTTTTAGATTTTTTTTCTATTTTGTGGACATTTTTATGTCACTTATATGTTCTATATTTTTATTTCAAATAAAAAAACAAATTATTAGGTTCATTATTTTATTTTTAGTTGCATATTATGGGTGTCCGTAAAGTCTGAAATCACCAATTTTTTGAGAAAACTACACAATTTTAAGAAAAGCTTAATCACGTCAACTTTTCTTTACAAGGCGTGTTATAAAAAAATATAAGCATTTATACAGGGTGTTCCATTTTTAAAAAATAATAATTCACCTTCTTACTTCTTACAAGCTTCAAACACAAGAATGAACTAAGGAAAAATGTCAAAACATTTTTAAAAGGCAACCGCTCTAAGATAGTAAAAAACATGCAAAAACTATTCCCGCATCCCGAATAAAACGGTGTGTCGGCAAAGTATACAGGCGGCGCGGCGGCACTTTTTGATGCCTATGCAGAGGGTTGTTTTTGAATGATTTTCTGTTAGTTGAGGATTTGCCGCTATTATGTTTTAAAAAGTTTTAATTTAAACTAAAAACAATGCATCCTTCTTAAAATACATACCAGTTTGCAGCAGATTTTGCAATTAGTTTGTAGGTATATAGTGTACAGGGTGAGTCAACGATGGCGAGGAGTAAGTAATTTAATGCCTTGAATATAAGATGTGTAGATAATGTGCTTATGTTAGTATTAGGTATATGGTTAAATAGTATGTTAAATTTTAACGATATTTTGAATTAGACAGGGCACGTCCATAAAGTATTAGGGTGCTACAAAAGTAATTTTAAAATTTAACCATTATTTTTAATTGATTTTAATTATTTAATTCTAGGAATTCCTATACCTACTTCATATTCTATACCCAAAAAGTTACGTAGGTATAAGAATATTGCCATTTAGGATAGTTTGGGTATACTTAATTATTATGGAAAAAGTTAAAAATTGGTAAAAAAAATTGAGAATGAACAGTTCTAGAATTAAACATTGGAATTAATAATGTAATAATAAAATATGTGTGTTCCATTTAAAAAATATGTCTTTTTATCACCACCTTGTGCACTGTGCAGACATAAAAATTAGTTTAAAAAATGTGTAACATGTACCTAAATATAAAAATCGACGGGTCCAAGCATTTTTATTAAACTTCCGATCTAATTTTTATTGAAATTATCCTTTACATCACTAATGCACTGTATATTGAAATTAATTTAATTGAAATAAACCAAAACAACTCGAGACAAAGCGAGACGAGACGAGACAAACGTTTGTCTCGTCTCGTCACGACCCTTGTCTCGTCTCGTCTCGAAATATATTATCTCGAAATTTCGAGACGAGACAAGGCTTTATCTCGTCTCGTCTCGCGGCAACTCTAGATCCAAGGACAGGTTCTGGTCCAAAGTATGGTGTGGATGATCCCTCTCTCGTTAGCTCATCCGCTTTTTCGTTGCCTTCCTTTCCCGAATGTCCTGGTACCCACGTGCGTTCTTCCAGGACTTCCAGTTCTTTTTGGCATTCCCATGTCAGCTTGGATGTTACCTTCGGGTTTACTAGTGCCCCTAGTAACGCCTGGTTGTCTGTTATTATGCAAATCAGCTTGTTATTATAAGCCCTCCTGGTATTTTCTTTTGCACGGTGCAGTTTTAAGAACCAGTTATTTATCGATTATTTAATGTGCTTCGAGACAGTTACAAAGAACATTTGAAACGGTCATATTCATAGAAAAAATACGTAGCCGAATTCTCAGAAACAGTTCTCTGTACGGCAATTAATATTTTTATTGTTGATACATCATCAAGGAAAGTCCCATCCTTACTAGTAATTTTTCTGTCGGAATGATTCAGACGTCATTTTAAAATGACGCAATTAAAATGATCTCATTAGAATGAACGGGTGTTTTTCAATTACGGCACAAGAGCGCATTATGCGGCACAATGCTCAGCATTGAGTGTTTCAACTACCGGAACGCCTCGTATAATCGGCCTTCGAGAACTTTTTGCTCTCTGAGAGCTAAGTTTCTTAATTGTGGAACTGCTGCCTTCAGAAGACTTTTTCCTTATTTAAACCTCAACATCTTTAAGTTCCGTGTTAATAAACTGCCTCCTATTTCACGCCAGATACCCACAGTACGTTAGTACTTGGGCCCTAAGCTTCTCTGGATTGCCCAAGATGAAAAAAAAAACAATATTTCGATGGTTTAGTCTGTATAGAATTTGAATTATGTTGTTACCGTGCAAGCATTTCATCAGGCTTATTATTTTTATTAAAGATAAAGGTATTAAATTTAATACTGAAAATCCCTCTACTGTAATCGGTATGAACAAAACAGTTTTTAACTAAGATAATAGTGTGGTTTTATAATAAGATTCAATAGGAAATTTACACATCAAATACGTAAACAGTCATCGTCGGTTAGAATTTGCTTTAAATATTTGTGGCTTATGATTATGAACAATGATAACCTAACCTCTATATTCTTAGGCACAATTTTAAAATATGACCACATTTTGCTATAGTTTTTTTTACGACTAAAGAAACTAACTTGACTTGACTTAAGCTTGGAATGCAATAAAACCATAAAACTTTCCAAATTTACCATGCAGGTCGCACTATACCTCTGCAATTTTATCGCAAACGTATTGTTTTTTGAAAATTTTAAAACCTCTAACAATTGCTTAACATTATAACTCTCATGGAAATATATGTCACGGTCAGACAAAAAATTTTGTATTTTCTTTTTTCTGCTGGTGGCAGTTGGCACTATATAGGTATATTCGGTAATAATTTGTTTTGAACCAGTCCTCAAAAACTTCAGCAGTTGTATCGCAGTGGTAATCTAAGCTGAAATCTGAGATGTTTTTGGCTGCCAAAAACAAACAGTTTGGTACCCAGCCGTTTTCTGACCCCGCATGAAGAATTGTTATTCTTTTACCTTTATTTGACGGAGCACAACAGTTAAATTCGCTACTATGCAAAATGGCAGTGCTAACTCAGTTGAAAAAATGTTTTTTGGTAAAAAAATGGTTCTTCTCATTTCAAAAAAAATTATTAATAGCACATGATAAAACAAGTCACAACACAGCACGGTACTTTTTTTATTTGTGGTGCAAAATGGCAGTGCTAAGTAGGTACGAAAAACTGCCCCTATTTTGTTTATTTTATATCTCAGGAAAAAATGCTTTAAAAAAATTTATGTTAACATCACAGAATAGCACGAGAACAGCACATAACAGCACAAAAAATATTTGTTTTCCAAAAGGCAGTGCTAAGTATGGGAACATCAAAAATTCACCTTCGGTTGGACGCTAATGCCGTCTAAACCGGAAGAGATATTTTATATCCGGTTAGGTTACGGTTGCCTATTTACACCCTGTACATACATGCATCCCAAATTTTAAAGTTATGTTTTTTTTTTTCAGTTTGTTCTTAGTACGTTCTGTTCAAGGTTTCTCCAACACCTTAGCATTTTCAGATGTTTTCTTGGCGCGGCTGCTAGAAATAAATGTTCTAATCCTCTGCCTGGCTTTTTATAGGGTGGTGGCTGTGTGTGTGTATGTGTATATTGTATTTTGGTTCTTCTTGTTGGATTTCTACGCTCGACTAGGTTTACATTTATTTTCAGTTTGTTAGCATGTTCTTCTGTTTTTACGAACTGAACAAAATTCTTGGTCCAATCCATTATTTATTGTATTATTTTTAACATTAAGTAGATATATAATTCTTAATATGTTTTTAAAACTATTTTCAGTTTAATCATATTTTTAAGCTGTTCGTGGAAAAATAGTAGGACTGTGTTTCACGGGATATGAGATCATCCGTATTAGTAAAAAGTATGGTTGTAAATACTCGAACTTCATTTAATTGTTATCTTTATTTACAAGTTCATTATTTAAAAATATGAAAGGTGTGTGCGTTTTAACGTCGTATTACTTTGCATGTTGTCGGATGTTTTATGTGTTTAAAAGAAAACCCCGAACCGTCACTTTTACATCCAGCTGGCGAAAAATGACGTAGAAGTCTCTTACTTATAAACGGCCAAATTTTGCACACAGTAATTTAACTTCGTAGGCGTTTTTTTATGATCTAGCTTTATTATCATAACCACGTTATATCCATGGACACATCATCAGTAGGCCAATCATTATAGATTTTTTTTGTAATTAATGTCAACAGATATATGACTGCGTCATGACTTCTGGAATAACTTATAGATTACTAAAATCAAAAATCCAACCAATTTTTTTTAGGTAATTTTTTTAAACAATAATTATTTAAAAAAGGGCCTTTCAAAAAGTACTTACTGGCTATATCACTTTACCTATAAGAGACCGTTTGTAGAGAAGTCAAAAACCTGCAAAATGGTTTTTGAAAAATCCGGATCCGATCATTTTTCACCGAGAAAAGCCGGAAAAAAACGCTTAAAACAGACCTATTTTCAAAAATTCCTTTCTCAGCTAATTTTCAATATTAAGGGCTAATTTTTTGGAAAATGATAATCAATAACATATACTTTAAGCTGCCCAAAGATGAAAATTGTCTCATTAATAGTTTTTATTCAATCGCACTATAAACAAATTAGGCCCCTATCTTGCAAGTGCCGTGAATATTGGGCAAATAAACCGGTTTTAATTTTTAAAACGGCTTTTTAAAGTTGAGAATAAAAGCTACAAATTGTATCTCACAATGTCATATAAGTTTGAAGAACATTGTTAAAAATGCTTGTGACCCTAGCGCGCCGAGTGAAAATTCGCGACCGAGACGTACTGAGTGGACCGTGGAGGGAGCATCCAGCAGTGCCCTCCCCACGGTCGACTCATTGTCAGTATAGTTGGATCATTTTTAAAATGAAAATTCGGCGCCCTTTGAAAAGAAAAAAAACATAAAAAGTAGCAAAAACGATTTGGTTTGAACTGCGGCTGCCTTTGCTTTTTATAATGTGCCGCTTTCCGCACGCGCCTGTAATAATAGACCATTTAAAAAGCAAATCCGACCGACAATAAAAATTAAACCTTTTTGCTACTTTTTTCTTTTCAAAGGGCACCGAATTTTCATTTTAAAAATGATCCAACTATACGTCTCGCGAACTCATGGCGCAGTCAGATATCTGTTAACATTAATTACAAAAATGATCTTTTATTTTGCTCTAATGATTGGAGTATAAGCAGAAAGGATTTTTTCTTTCGAATTTGTATACTCTGTACCCCAAATCAGACTGCTTGTTATTATGCGGTCGCCATTTACCTAATTTATGGTCCTACTTTTAAAATAAAGCTTCCTTCTTTCCCACACCAACGACCTATAAGGAAGTTGTCGTGGTTTTATACACGCCGCGACTTCTGCTTCGAAGAATTAGCCAACATTTCCCCCGAGTAGGCGAGCGTCCAAACCTTTTACCAAAAATTTAGCATTGTTTTCTGCGTCTATAGTAAAAACTATAGTAAAAACTGTCTGCTTATAGTCAACTAGCCCGGTATTTTACGAAACGTTACGAAACCAAAAAAAAATAAAAAAATAACAAGATCATACTGTCAAGTTATTTTTAATGAATAACTATTTAAAAAATTAAAATTTACCAATACTTTACATAATAATAATAAAATACGCCGGAAACCAAATTTATATTTTAAAAATTCATCTGGCGGAACCAATATTTCCTGTTGTCTACGAAACCAAATCAAAATTACGAACATGCAAGTGTGCATTCCAACAGTACGAGTTGACTAAAAATTGTACTTAATTATAATAATAGTATCACTTTTTGTACAGAATATTTTAAAGATTGGAAAAAAAAATGAATAAAAGAAATTTTTTGAGAAAGTTCTCTATGTATGACGAGAAAAGTCAAGTAAAATTTTGCTTGTTTAAATCATGAAGAAAACTTCATAGCCAAGATAGAATCAAACTTATTTCTAATAAATAGTTCAAGAAAGTTTTGAAAATATATTTATATATATATATATATATATATATATATATATATATATATATATATATATATATATATATATATATATATATATATATATATATATATATATAAATAGTTGTTTTGTTTATCTTTTTTTCCACTATGCCACGCGTATCAAGTTTTCCGAAGATCTGCAGCAGCGTGTAATAAATGCTTACCACAGAGGAGTGCAGCAATCTGAAATTGCAAATTTCGTGACAGAGGAAATGTTATAGCCAAACCCAAATCTGGTCGCCCCAAAAAAGTTGATTCCAAGTTACAAAAAACGATTAAAAGAATTTCACAAGAAAATCCGTTTTTGTCGTCCATCAAAATAAAAGGCAAAATTGAGGAAATGGGTTATCAATCAGTAAGCGCAAGGACGATTCGGTGTAAATTAGTAGATATGAAGCTGTTTTCAAGAAGATCGGCCAAAAAACCTCTGCATTCCAAAAAAAATGTGAAGGCAAGATTATCGTTTGCCAAGAAACATAAGGATTGGACTTTGGAACAATGGAAACGAGTCTGCTTTAGTGATGAATTCAAATTTAATTTATTTTCTTCGGGTGGGATTCAGCTTGTAAGGCGTCCCCGCAATACTCGTTTGTTGCCAAAATTCACTCGACCAACAGTGATACATGGTGGAGGATCAGTTATGGTCTGGGGGTGTTTTTCCGGATTTGGAATGGACCCTCTGTATAAGATGGCTTAATGGATAGGTTTATGTACAAAGACATCTTATAAAATGTTTTGACACCTTATCTGGAAGAAAAGATGCCGTTATTATACCATTTCCAGCATGATAACGACCCAAAACATGCATTACAATTGGTAAAACGATTCTTAGAAGATGAAATGGTCCCCGTTTTATAGTGGCCATCTTAATCCCCAGACCTAAACCCCATCGAAAATTTGTGGGAAATACTAAATCAACAAATAAGGACAAAAACCTATAAAAATAAAGAATATTTGTTTCTTGCTTTGAGCGAAGCTTGGAAAAATATGGACCCTGCAATAATCAGAAGGACTTCTTAAGTCTATATGCCAAAACAGATAATATATATATATATATATATATATATATATATATATATATATATATATATATATATATATATATATATATATATATATATATATATATATATATATATATATATATATATATATATATATATATATATATATATATATATATATATATATATATATATATATATATATATATAATATATATATATATATATATATATATATATATATATATATATATATATATATATATATATATATATATATATATATATATATATATATATATATATATATATATATATATATATATATTATATATCAATCCAAAATGTGCAGAATTTTGTTTGATTTGGACAAAAAGGTTATATAACTTAAATAAAAGGTCTTGTAAAAATACATAGTTTATGTCCTATAAAGCTTCGTGTATCTTTTGTAGTGTTTAAGATATTGACGTTTTAAATTTAAAAAAAACAAAAACGTTAATGCTACTTTTACACGCTTGGCAAGTTACGAAAAGGCGTCACAAAACGCAAGCGTGTAAACGGGGTGTTTGGCTTGCCTTGCGTGAGCTTGCAAGAGCTAGCCGCCGCGCCGATCCGGGCAAGTGTCAGTTTTTGAACACAAATCAAAGAAGTTTGCGGCAAGCGCTTGGAACTCACTAACGCACTAGCAAGCGTATAAACGGCATTCAAGCGTTTGTAAAGGCTTGGAGCTTGTCGGCGATTGCCAGGCCATCGCAAGCGTGTAAATGTAGCATGAAATTAGCGCCTTTTCTCTGCAGATTTTTATGCTTTTGAACACCCAGTTTCGAACTTAAAAGATTCGTGTTCAGCGGAAAAAAAATACGCCTGAAAATCTTATGCTACATTTACACGCTTGCCAAGGCCTGGCAAGCGCCGACAAGCTCCAAGCATTTACAAACGCTTGGATGCCGTTTACACGCTTGCGAGTGCGCTAGTGAGTTCCAAGCGCTTGCCGCAAACTTCTTTGATTTGTGTTCAAAAACCGACAACTGCCCGGATCGGCGGCAAGCTCACGCAAGCCAAGCCAAACTCCCCGTTCACACACTTGCGTTTTGGGAAGCCTTGTCGTGACTTGCCAAGCGTGTAAACGTAGCATTAGTCTGACACCCAGCACACACCACTTTCTTTTTTTTCGTGGACCTGTGGTATTATGCTAGGTTTACACGCTCGGCAAGTCGCGAAAAGGCGCCAAAAAACGCAAATGTGTAAACGGGGTGTTTGGCTTGGAATGCGTAAGTTTGCAAGAGCTTGCCGCCGATCCGGGCAAGTGTCGGTTTTGGAACACAAAACAGAGACGTTTGCGGCAAGCGCTTGGAACTCACTAACGCAATTGCAAGCGTGTAAACGGCATCCAAGCGTTTGTAAAGGTTTGGAGCTTGTCTAAAGCTTTACTTGGTGCCCAATTCCAATACGCCCTAGCCCGGATCACCAATTGTGTCGGTCACTATGTAATAAAATATAATAATGTACATTTTATTTTTAGCTTGTTGGTTTGGCATTACTTGTTATTGGAATCATCTACAAAATCAGTTTAAACCAAATTACCGATGCTGTTCCAGATCATTACAAAATAATTGAGCACGTGCCAACTCTTGCTATTGTAATAGGAGCGATTATATTTTTCATAGCTTTCTTAGGATGTTGTGGAGCATGTAAGAGCAATACATGCATGCTGACTTCGGTAAGACCTTTCGTTTTAGTAATAGAGAACTATCAATAGGAAGCTCACTGTTTTAAGTAAATTATTAAAGTGATCATAAGCCCGTAAAATAAGTATTAAGCTAAATTACAGATAACTATAGATCTATATCAGTTTTTTAGTTTTCACATTAAACGTACATTTAATACTAGTCTAAGATCCGAATTAGAAACGATTTTCACTCATTTACCAACAAGATAAAAATTATTTGTTTATCAAATATAATATGTAAACAAAGGAAGCGCCAAAAAATCATGATTAAATCAATACATTTTTGATACCTATGTTTAATGTCAATTCTTATTTTTTATTCTACGTAATAAAACAAATATACTACTCATTTTTTTCCTTCAGTTTTATAAATGAAGCCTTTTTTTAAATTAAATATATATATATATATATATATATATATATATATATATATATATATATATATATATATATATATATATATATATATATACAGGGTAATTCCTAAGTTGACGCTTTTTTTTAACTGTGTATAAAACTCGTTAAAATAAGCAACTTTTTTAAATAACATTTTTTAAAAAAACCTAAAAATGACACAGCTACATAAATTTATTTAAATGTGTGGCTAGTGCGGGCCTGAACGTTAATAGATAGTTTATTTCTTATTTACGCTTATTTTTTGTGTTGTTTATCACGCTGTGAGTCAGTCGTATTGCTCTTTTTAGACAACGCGAAGATAATTTTATGTTTAATCGCGAAAATGGCACAATCTAAAAACAATAAATACGTGGATATGTTCTTATTTATGGAAAGTGTCGTTAATCTGCAAACGTTGCTTCGAGATTGAACGCGCGACGCGACGGTTTTCCTTGTGGGCTTATTCTGGACCCAAGTACTCGGGTCATTGCAAGTCAGGTCGGTTTAAGTAAAAGAAAAGTGTGGAAAACATTGCGGGAAAATCACGTTCATCGTGTCCAAGCACCACAGCCCAGGGAGGTGACAACTTACTTAAAACAATGATTATACAATAAATAAGTAATTAAGTTTATTTTTAGTATTTAGAAAAGTTATTTAAAAAAGTTGTTTATTTTAATAGTTCTATATACTATAAAAGCGTCAACATATATTATATATATATATATATATATATATATATATATATATATATATATATACAGGGTGTAAAAAGTATGATGCTCATCATTTTAATGGTCGATAGTGGAGCTCAAAACAAGTCGAAAAAGCCAAAAACATATAGGTCAAAAGTTAATCGTTTTCGAATTATGACCTTTCAAAGTTTAAAAAAGTTGGCAACACCGCGCCTGTTTTATCGAATGCGAGTCGACCGACGAAGATTTTTTGCGATGGTTTTCATATTTACTTTTTTTAAGATGTTCATTTACATACAAATAATAAAAATTACTTCTAGCAATTTATTTTGATATTTAAATGAAATTAAATTTAAGTAAAAAACAACAAATAATTATTGTTTGGTTTTTATTTGTTATTAAAAAATATTGTACTTACCAAAAGAATAGGTAAATATCCATTTTTTAAAGAACACAAAATTGCTTTTCTTATAAGAATAAGATTTCTCGGTAACAAATTCCTTATTTAATAATCTTTTATATATTTGATATATTTAGTATATGAATTTAAAAACATATCGGCATATTTTCCATTTAAATTATTTTTATTCTATAACAATATATGATATCTCGATCATATTCTTTTTAACAATTATTTATATTTGCACTAAGTATATATATATATATATATATATATATATATATATATATATATATATATATATATATATATATATATATATATATATATATTATATATACAGGGTGTAAAAAGTATGATGCTCACAATTTTAATGGGCGATAGAGAAGGTCAAAACAAGTCGAAAAGGCCAAGAACATATGAGTCAAAAGTTAATTGTTTTCGAAATATGCCCAAAGTTTAAAAAAGTTGACAACACCGCGACTGTTTCCTCGAAACGAGTCTCAACTTCGAACGTTTTGTGAATTTTTTGCATGTTTACATTTTTTTTAAGGAGATGTTCATTTACATACAAATAATAAAAATTACTTCCTGCAATTTATTTTGATTCTAAATTTAAGTAAAAAACAATCAATTATTGTTTGGTTTTTATTTGTAATTAAAAAATAATTGTACTTACCATAAGAATAGGCTTAATATCCATTTTAAGAACACAAATTGCCTAAAGAATAAGATTTCTCGGTCGCACACATTCCGTTTTCATCAGTCTTTGGTACACTTGCAATACGTTTGTCTTGAATTTAAAACATATCGGCATATCTTTTTCCAATTTAAAAACAAACAAAAATATCGTGGCCGGATCGGTGAGCTTCTTTGTACAACTGACTTTACGCACAAAGGTAGCGCTCTGTTGCCAATTGTTTTTTAAATTTCTAACTGGAAAAACAATTATTAATTTTTTTTTATTAGTAGACTAAAACATTTAAAATTTAGTTTATTTTTTTATCAAATGAATCTACTGATAAGCGATTAAGACAAAAGTTTCCAGTTGTTACGGTTTACAGAAATAACTGCTTTCAAAGTGCATGACTTCAACATCGTTTAGACAAAAATCTGTCAGGTTTTGACACATATGTCATATAAACTTTTCGACTTATTTTGAGCTCCACTATCGCCCATTTAAATGATGAGCATCAGACTTTTTACACCCTATATAAACCACGAATTTTTTGGACTTTTTTCAATTTTTTCGATATATCTCGAAAACTAATGTTATTTTTTTATCGTACTTTAAAACATTTAAATTTCTATATTTTTATCAAATGAATCTATTAAGCAAGCATTAGCTACAGCTTCAAAAGTTGTTTTTTGCCAACAGTAAAAATCGTCAAATCCCCCCATTAACTCCTTTATACTTAAATCTGTCCCAAGTTTATAAGATTCATAAAATTGATTATTTTTTGACTTCCAATAAATTTTTAAAAAGAAGATAAGACTCATTCCCCAAATTGGGACTATATTATCAACACATCAATAAACGCATTAAAACTTATGAGCTTATCTGTGGTAATTCTGCAAAAACCTTACAAATTTTACAATTTGATAATTGTCTTTAAATCTACGGCCGAGAAGCTGCGTTGTAAATTAGCAATGGACTTAGAATCGTTAAATATTAACTTTAAAAGTTTAACAAAACGTCATGTCAAAATGTTATTTAAGATTTTAGTATGGCCTGAAAATTGAATTTTGTTAAATTTTCTAAACCGTGGACTTTTAAAAAGATAAGTCCAATATAAATTTAACAACGGCTATCTAAATTTCACTCGAGCCTTTTTAAATTAAAGTTAAGTTTCAAATATATTGGTTTGTCAAGTTTACATTGTTGAATACGTTTTTTTGAGTGCCTGCTGCACATATTATATCGATTACAAATTAAAAGTTGGCTAATCAAAACTGAAAAAAATAAAAAAATATTTGAGAACAACAAAAAAAAGTTAATTTTAATCCACAATTATTGATAAACCTAAGCCTGTGTATGGCCTTACAAATATTGGAAATTCTGCTGGGCGTTTTTTCCATAACCCACAAATAAGTGCAGAAATCACAGGAGTAAATTGTGAATTAATTGAAAATGTTTGTTAAATTTTAAAAATCATAGCATGTGGCTATAAAATTAATACAAATGCATTTAAATTTTCATTAGATCAGACAAGAACATTATATTTATCATTGTATTATTGGTACTATATGCTCAGTACAATTCATAAGGTATTAGTTCACAGGGGTGATATAATCGAATTTTTTTACTTGGTCAGCTTTTGGAGGATGCTTTGGAAGCAAGACATAAAGTATGTCGAAAAATTCGATTAAATAATGCCCGTAAGTGCTCTAGAATATCTGCGCATAATGATATGATTAGAAAGCTTTAGTTAACATCCGATCCCCATATAGCTAGCCTCAGAATATCTAAGTCTAAGGAAAATTCTACCAACTTCGATTTTCAGTTAAAAAAGTAGGTGTTTATTAAAAATCCTGTAGATTTTCCTAGTTTTTAGATTTTTCGTAACTTAAATTAAATTAAAGAATCAAGTGGTTCTGATTTAGAATATTTAGCAATTTTAGTCATAATTCATTTTTGATTATTTATTTTGTTTTGCAAGCTATTGCTAATTTTAAGAATTGGTTTTTATGTTAAGCAGTTTTATATTAAAACTAATTTACTTATATTAATATGTTTTATTTTTTAATTTTTAAAAAATTAACTCAGCTCTGTTGTATTTCGGCCACACTGTATACATGAAATTATCATGCCAAAAACCCTAACCAAAATAAAAAATAGACGGATCCAATCGTTTTATTCGAGATAAAAAAAACTCGAAATTTAAATGAATTTATAGGTTATTTTAGATAAAAATGTATTTTTTTGTGTTTAAATTGCAGTTGTGATTTTTGTCCCGTCATACCATAAGAATAACACTGTGCGCCACCCCTGTGTCCTACCTACGCCCCTCCCTCCTTCACTCCTCCGCTCTAAAAACCAAAGCTAGGGCTTTTTTAAGTTAACCATTTTCAACCATAATCAATTTTATGATTCTTATAATACTTTGGACGAGTCATAAAGAAATATGAAGGAGATAATAGGTGGATTTGGCGATTTTTTGCAATGTTGGCATAAATAGACAATTTTCGACGGGCTGTAGCTCGCTTGAGGTTAGAGCTAGACGGAACTTTAGTTGGTGAAAATTGTAGAAAATTTAATGCTCTTTAAAAACGTACGGATTAAAAAAATTGATAATACTATTAGTTTTCGAGATATATCGAAAAAACTGAAAAAAGTCCAAAAAATTTGTGGTTTTTGGGCTGTCAAAAGTTCTCCCATCAAAAATTTTGGTGGGGAAACCACCAATAAAACTAAATAGCCTATTTCATTCTTACTTGGGCCCTATTATGAATGACAATTTGATTGGGCTACAATAGTTATAATCAGAAAAAGTAAGGCAACTCAACGTTTTTATATTCTCTAGACTTTATACTTTTAAATGGGATTTAATTTTTGAGTAAGCAGATTTGTAAAAATATTGAAAAGAAGTAGCTTTGACCATAATTTTTTAGTCAACCCATTGGCGATATTTTTATTTGCATTTTTTTATATTATATTCAATCAAAAATAATCTTCATCCGGTTTGCAGATGGGTGATGTCGCATCTAACTTGTACAATACATTTCACTTCATTTTTTTTTTTTTTAGTATGGAGCAATCCTTTTCGTAATATTCCTTGTTCAAATTGGTCTGGGAATTTTCGCCTTGGTATCGATAAAAGATACTGGCGATCTACGAACGGAGCTTAATAGAGCTGTTGAACAGCTCTTTTCTAAATACTCTGGGGACTCCAACTCCAAAGGGACAGTAGACTTTATTCAAGAAACAGTAAGTACATTCTGCAAACCAATTTATTTATTAACTTTCTAATATATCAACGAGAACAGCCCATTACAGTGGCCGCAAAAAAAAAATTTTTAGTCTCTTCTTTAAACATCTGCAAAGACAATCATAGTTTTCACTATAGACGAACAAAAGAATGCTAATTTTTTTTTAATGAGTTTGGATGCTCGCTTAGTCGAGTGGGCATCCATCCAGAGAAAATACGTACACACATACCCACGCTGCTGTTATACCGGGTGGTGCATCTCCAGACTGGCCATAGGAAATCCCATGCAAATTTTGATACATTGAAATATTGGCTCCCCGATTGAATTTACAACAAAATTGTATTATTACTATTTTGAAGACGTTGATAAAATTAGCTCACATACTTAATTTCGTTTTTTTTTGATAAGGCAATCAAAAGTTATTAACTTTTTAATTCACGTGTTACTTTGTATTAGTTATTTCAACATGTTTTACAGTATTGAAGAGAAAATAATGGTTGTAATCATTTAATAAATACAAGTAATTACATTGAACTACATAATGAGATTTTTACATAATTGAACAATTTTATAGGAAGGTGAAAAACACACTTAAAAACTGTCTAAAAATACGATTTAACACAACACATTGAAACTAAAAGCTAATGTTTAATTAGATGCAAAAAGACCTCCGTTTACTGCTAAGCAATATCCTAAACGGTTATAAAATTCAGTTCTTACATTATGAAGTTGAAATGCCGATAGTCGATCGCACGCAGCTGAAATTGAAACTCTTAATTCTTCTAAATTTTGATAACTCAAATTTGACATTTTTGATATGACACCAAAGGAAGAAGTCGTTTGGCAAAAGATCAGGAAACCTAGTCCATTGAAAACATTTTGAACATATTTCCTTACTTCTCGTGAATTGTGTGCAGGACAACCATCCATTTGAAACCAAATGTCTTGATTGTCAGGTGCAACTTCTTCCAATGCCGGCCCCACATGATTTTGTAATAGTTCTAAAAAAGTTTCTGTTCCCAAATTGTGATTTAAGAAAAAAGGTCCAATAATCCGATGTCCAAATATACACGCCCAAACGTTTACCTTTTGAGGGTATTGAGTCCTTGTAGATACAAATCTGTGTTCATTGTTTAATATGAAGGTGCATTCGTCAATAAAACAAGTATTGCGTAAGAAGTCCCTATCGTTATTTGCCATTTCCATAAATTCAAAACAAAAATCTGCTCTTCGGATCTCATCGCCTTCCCTTAATTCCTGATGTCTTTAATATTTGTACGGATGATATTTATATTTCTTTAGTTTGCGTAGTACTGTGCTGTGATCCTTTCCTACAACTTTGCCAAGAAGCCTGGTGCTAATTCCTTTATTTTCTTCTACAAGAAGTAAAACATCTAAATCGGCATTATTTTCTTCAGCTCTTCCATCCAATACATTATTATTTTGCTCTAAGCAGTTGCATTTATTAATAACAGTACCTTTTGTCTCAAACTTATGAACGATATTTTGAACTGTTATCTTACTTGGAATGTGTCTGTCAGGAAAAAACGTAGAGAACATGTCGGATACTCTTCGATAACTACTTTCCATGTAATACCATTTAATCATTGTTATTTTCTCTTCAATACTGTAACATTTTGAAATAACTAATACAAAGTAAAACGTCAATTAAAAAGTTGACAAGACATTATATTTATTACTGGTGGATTCATTAAGGTATGTAGCAGGTATACAACGATTTTACAAATAGTTTTTCTTAAATAACTTTTAATTGCCTTTTCAGAAAAAAAAAGAAATTTAGAATGTGAGCTAATCTTATCAACGTCTTCAAAATAGTCTAATACAATTTTGTTGTAAGTTCAATAGGAGAGCCAATATTTCAATGTATCCAAAATTACATTAGATTTCCTATGGCCAGTCTGGCGATGCACCAGCCGGTATAAACGAATACTGTTGCCAAAGCTATAACAATGGTAACAGTAATTAGGATTATTTCTGTGGGAAATAGGTTAAATTCGTTGTAAGAATGATTAGTAAAAATTTTATTTGCTTATAATATTAAAATTTTAATTGATAATGAATAATTAATTTTAATAAAATCTGTCTTTTTTTAAGTTTTTAAAATTTTTTTAACATTTTTATTAACGGCACAAAATGGCAGTGCTAACTCAGTTGAAAAAATGTTTTTTTCAGTAAACAAATGGTTCTTCTCATTTAAAAAAACTTTTTATTAATAGCACATGATAAAACAAGTTGAACACAACACAGCACGGTACTTTTTTACTTGTGGTGCAAAATGGCAGTGCTAAGTAAGTACGAAAAACTCCCAACAGCACAACTTTTTTTTTTTTTCATTTCTCCAAAAAGGCAGTGCTAAGTATGTGGACATCCACTTACCTCACCTAAATTTTTCTGACATATCTGGAGGCATAATATACCTAACACTAACTTTTTAAATATATTTATTAATAAAAGTACATTTTAGCTAAACTGTTGCGGTACTACAGGCCGTTCGTCTTGGGGTCCAGATGTCCCTAAAAGTTGCCCCGAGGATAGGTCTGCTCCTGGATGTCAGTCAGCATTATACGATTTTATTTTGGGTTCCATTAAATTGATTGCCATTGTTGCATTAACTGTTTCAGTAGTTGAGGTAAGACTTCATTTGTTTTGGATTTAATATTCAGGGAAGTTTGAAGGTATATGGAAGGCCAATGCTGTAGAATAAAATTGTCCAGGCGTGCAGGGCAGCGAAAATAGGGGAATTGGCCCCGCGAAGTTTGCGCAATAAATAGTAGGTCAGGTCCGTTGCGTCTCATAAGAAGCACCTACTAATTTTAAAATAATACTTACCTAAGGTAAAAAATGCCGGGTATGTTACCCTTGGATTTGCAAGACAAAACCATACCACCTCTAGTCATTTTGTTATGATATTATAAGTAACAAACAATAAACTTAAAATTATAGTCATTTAATAAACACTAATCACTTTTTTTGATCGAATAGGTCATAGCATTGGGCTTCCATACCTTCAAACTTCCTTGTTAATATAATGTATAATATTTAGACCAAAGAAAATTTTATACGTCAATATCTCAAAAACTATAAAAGCTACAAGAAATTTTATTAAACATAAATTGTGTATTATTACAAAACCTCTAATTTAGAATTAAAGTAATTTTTATCTGAAATTGGTCAGAACATGTGGCGCCACAATGTTCTGACCAATCAAAAATTTTCGATATCGGATCGTCAAACGTTATGAGACTCCGTTTATAAACGAATTCTAGGGGTACCTTAAAAACCTGAAAATTGATTTTTGATTATAACTCGAAAAGTATTGCATTTAGACGAAAAGAGTTTATAACCTAAATTATAGGTTTTATAAAAATACATAATTTATGTCCTGTAATATTTCTTTTAGCTTTTATAGTTTTTGAGATATTGACGAATAAAATTTTCTTCGACCTAAATTTTAGGTAAGGAACAAGATATCGAGATACGGATTTTGCGAGCTTGTTTAGGCATTATTTAGCTACTTTTTTATAAAGAAAAAATTATACCAATGCATTTAATTTTTTTGAGAAAATTAACCATTTCTGTAGAAATGTCGAAAAAAGCCCTCTAGCGGCGACGTGTGAAACTAACAAAACTTTAAATATTTTAAGTTTTATGGCCCAAGAATAGCTCTTTTCAACTAGCCCAAGTTTGTTAAAATCGGCTTAGCCGTTTCGAAGATACAGGGTTTGCTTGACGGAAACATTTTAATACCCCCCACCACTTTATTTTTAGAGATATAGCAAAAATTGTCAAACAAAAAAGGTTTAGATTATCCTCGACTTTAAACATCAGGTATGGTTTGTTAGGTTAATATAGCAAAATTCACAGAAACATCACTTTTTTAGATTCAAGATTGCAGTTTCGCCCCCTAGCCGCCATATCAGAAACTTGAAAATAATTTTAGCTATTTCTCTTGACCACTTTTACGAACAATATTTTTTTCCCAACGCTGTGCGATAAATATTTTCTGATACATCCGGCCTCCTTTCTTAGTTGTACACCCTGTACAGGGTGCTCAGTTAAGGGTAGCGAGCGGCCATATCTCATAAGATATTCGTCGTATAGATTTGAGAAAAAAAAATCGTAATAAAAGTCGCCAAGAGAAATTGCTGGAAATTATTTTCGAGTTTGTCAAACGTCCGCTAGAGGGCGTAACAACCAACACCAAGTAGAAAAATGGGATTTTTATAGAATTTTGTCTAATAAAAGTATATCGATGATATCATTTTCATATTTACTGACCATTTCCCTACATTTTTTGTCTAAAACATTTTGTTCTATCTATCAAAATAAAGCGGTGGGGAAAGTTTCAATTGTTTTTTTAAACAAACCAAGATTTCTCCCGTTTCTTTTGACCGATTTTAGCAAACTTAGCAAATAATGAAAGAAACATAAT